>JAPKLY010000011.1:1286065-1302511 GCA_026898435.1 Prunella vulgaris
GGGCTAGCTTCGCACCTCCGTGGATCTGGGTGAGTTCTGGCGACCTGCCAAACCTCGGTGATTATCCATATACTAATTGTGTTAGTTCGCCAGTCCAACAACTTTTATGATATTTCTTTTTTAAAAGTTAAGTAAGGGATTATGTGGTTGATTATCTAAATAAAATCACCCAAACAATAATATAAAAAAGTAAATTGATTTAGTAATATGGAATGTAGAGAGAGAATTCAGTGAGAGAAATTATCTAATATTCTTGTATATAGAGAGTGTGGAATCCTTCTCAGATGAATACAACTTCCTTATTTATACCCTTCCATGGATGATTTAGCATCTAACTAAGTCACTTAGTCTAATATTGTGACAAGTGTCCTTCACTTGTCATTATTTAACTTCTTAAGCCCACTAACTTCCTTCTAATCAATACAAGTATTTCCCCTTCAGAACTAGATACACTCAGATTTCTATTCTAAGTAATAGAAAAACTCTAACCTATTCACTCAAAATATAAACTCACAAAGAGTTAAAAACTCACAAAGAGATATCTACACTAAGTAGAAATTTAAAGTGTGTGAGGGAACAACAACAAATATGATTCTTACTAAGAAAATCCTAACCAACTATACTATTTGATAGGGCATGAATGTGCCATATCCTAGAAGTCACAAGAGAGAGGTTGTCACCTCAGGAAGTAACGAAAAGGACAAGGCAATCCGCGATCTGTGGCCTAGCCAATGAAATGTATGACTTACATGTGAGAGCCTACAAGGGAGGCTGTCCCCGAGAAAGTATACAAGAACAACTCTGACCTCTGGCCTAATAATCTGTGAGAGGCCAGAGGAAGTTTTCACCCTACCGATTGCAGTATATGACATCCAGCCCCAGACCTCTGGAATAAGATAATCTACCTCCCACCTCTGATCAGACTCCTCTGGCCACTGATCAAACTCCTCTCATCTTTGAGTCGGAATCACATAAAGCTGCCCTGAAGGGAAGCCTCATGGAAATAGATCACAAGCAGATATACATACGAGAAGGAATCAAAGATTAAACTAAGTGCGATTATCATTCGCACCAGCTGTGAGCTCTGATATAAACTCAGTCGTGTAAAACTGGTAACAGTTAAGTTCACGTCTCTGAACTTGACTAGTATGCTAAAGGTACTTTGTCTCAGGCTCTGAACTCTTCAGAGCCAAAGAAGTTATCTCGTTCTCCCCTCTGGATGAGAGGTCAGAGTTGAGGTGCCATGCCAAGGCTGCCACAGCACAGCCTGGCTCTGCTTAGTGGTCCTAATTAGGGCAACACTACTGATATTACTATTTTACCCTTCATAGGAAAAAAGGTATAAATAAGCACATTTGGCCTTCTTCAAGGCAAGAAAACATTACAACTATTATTCCTTTCTTCCTCTCCAAGAAACATTACATTTTTATAGTATTTCTTATGGTTTGATTGAAAGACACGTTACTGACTTGATCGTCGGAGGATCGACGCCGGAGCCCCCCTCCGGCCCGATCTTTGTGCAGGTTATCACAATGGATTTGAAGAATTAGGAGGCCGTTCATCGTATTCAAACCGAACGATGATGAGACTCAGATGCATTTTCCAGCGTTCGATCGTTTGTTATATGAGGTGCAATTTTTGACAGCATCACTATTAATCACAAAGAATGTAAAACAAGAAAGCTCTCTCTCTCAGATTTGTTGGTTGTAGACTTGCTCAGGTTGAATGCTTGAATGCTCATGTTGTTGTTATTGCTTCCTCTGAGAACTTCCTCTATTTATAGATGAAGAGGTGTGTCTTATCCGTTGGGGAATTCAAATTTGAATTCTGGATAAGGCTCCTCTTTCTCTCTATAGCTTTGCATGTGTGAAGTGGTCATCATCCTTCACACAAAATAGTACTGGTTGTACTATTTGTCTTTTTCTCAAAATTTTGGTTGACTTGAAATAATCTTCATTAAACATCCAGAATCTTTATGAAAAATACCTCCTTAAATACTCTCTAGTGAGTGCACAAGTGCTTCACTAATTAGAGGTTTAAGGGTCTTGAAGATCTTCATTAAACTCTTAATCTTGTACTTCAGTCTTCAAACGGTCATATCAGCTGTAGGGTCTTGAACTTTAAAGCTGCAAGTTCCTGAAAAATAGAAACTAGCTGTAGGAATAACATTACAGCTGCAAGGTCATGTTTGGCTGTAGATTGATCAAATATATAGCTGCAAACTTTCCTTTTACAACTATAACTTCCTTAGTCATTTGTCTTGAAATAAAGTGTTAGTATTAGTTCAATAAAATATATGTTTTACATACATCAAAATATAAACAAGGTACTTAACATAATCATTCTTTAATTTTCGGTGTGATTCCTTTTATCAACAATGTGTATATTATACGTGCGTGTTTTGAAACTCTACAAAACAACTATTCTAAAATCAGTTTTTAGTGTTTCAAAATATGTACGACATATGGTACATGGTAAAACAACTTTTTTTAGTGATAATGATAATTTTATTATAAAAATTGAAATCTATATTATAAATATGAGTAATTTTTTGTGCATCCAAGTACACCATATGCATCTGAATTTTAATTTTAATTTTTACCCAACATTGTGTGTAGCTTAGAATAGAGAAGGGAGAAGCAGTCCACTGCATAAATTCACATCAATCGATGTTAGTGCGGGGTAATGCTCGCTACCTTGGCGCTGGATTGGTGGTGTTGTCCTCATTCCCTACATTAGAAGAGTATGGCTTAGTGAAGAAGATCTAGTCGCCACCAGTATCCCAACCATTCGTTATCCACTAAACGTAATAAGGCTTCCACAAGCTTCTTGTGACGCTCTCTAGATTTACAGCTTTGACTGGGCTGCTAGTATCATATTTCCCCTTGAGCATTGTTTAATAATTTATTAATAGATTGTTCAAGGGAACTGATGTTCTTTCTTCTTCCTGGAGATTTCCATTGAGATCCATGGACATCTGACTGCGCCTGATATAATAACATTGAAATGTTAATGATAACGATGGAAACGAGCAAGTACTAAAACATAATACAAGAAATTATAGGAAATTACTACACTAATTGTAATATCAATATGTAGTCTGTGAGATGATTTTGGTTTTGATTGTCTGTCATGGTGCATCTCTTACCTAATAATATATTAGGTAATACTTTCTTTCTTTACCCCATATTTTTTGTGTCGTTGGTTTTCTATTAATTTTATATAAATGAGTATTACCCAAAGAACAATTTATAATACTCGAAGAACAACTGAGTTATACCTCATGCTATATTCAACAATACAACAAGCTTAATATATAAATTAATAAATGAGTATTTCCAAATAACAATTTATAATATCCACAAAACAACTGAGTAATACCTGAAGAACAACTGAGTAATACCCCAATGACAAATCACTAATAACCTCAAAACAAGTTTAAGCAATACTCCAAGAACAACTCACTAATACCTCAATTAGAGCTGGCGATTTCGGCTTGGCCCGATGGGCTGGCCCGACCTTCTTGATATTTAGGATGAGATGGGCCCAATTTCAATAGGCCCGATTGGAAAATGGGCCGGCCCGGTCCGACCCATGAATATGACTTGGCCCAGTGGGCCGATCTGCATCAGCCCGATTTCCATATTTATAGTGAGAGAGCTAACAATCCAGGTCCGACCTACCTGATATTCGGGCTGGACTGGGCTCAATTTTTATTGATCCGACCTGGCCCATGGATATGATTTGGACTGGTGGGCCGAGTCAGGCCGATCCATTTGCCAGCTGTAACCTCAATTGCCAAAAAATACACAGTGTGGCGTGTATTATGTGTTTTCAAAAAGATCGAATTAAAGTCAAAATTGAACTTAAAATCAAGGTGCATCCTATGCACTTGATTGCACATAAGTATTTGCGTATAAATATAAGCAAATTATGATTTTCATTTAGGCCCCGTTTGGCAGGGTCTAGAAAATTAGTACTCCTTACGTTCATGAAATTTGTGCTCATTTGTCATATTTATCCGTCCCCCCAAAAATGTGAACATTGACTTTATGAAACCGATCACTTTATTGTCACCATCCAACCACAACTTAATTACACATGTGACATTGACTTTACACTCACATTAATTATTTTATTCACCTCAATTACCCTATTTTATCTGCTTTTATTGAATATTTTATTATTTTTTCTTAATGTGTGTGCAAAAATTATTTTAAAACAAATTGCATGGATGGAGATAGTACATAATTGATTAAATATGTATTTTTATTAGTTTTTGGTAGAATATATTGAAACATATATTACTTCTTAATGTCTATTTGATAGGTGATAAGTAAACCAATATAATTTTATTTGAGTTTGGTAATATTTAGTGACAATTATGCCCTTTACGATATAAATTTGAATTTTTATTTTCACATTTTCAACTTTCCAAACAAAGATTAGAAAAACAACAACGATAATAGTAAAATTTAGTTTTACAGAAATGTTAAAAATCATACAATCACCCTTCTTTTCAACTAGTTGTGAAGAAGAATCTTCAATGACCCAACCATTGATGTCATTAGGGGTAACTTTATGACAAGAATTCCAAGAAAATTCAATAATTGTAACTTCCTCATCAATAGAAGTCAACAAAGAGAATTTTCTAAAATGACAGTGTAAAAAAAATTGGGAATTTGAGGGAAAGCATAAAGAAAATGATGACATTGAAGAGCTCATTTTCAAGGTTTTCTTTTCCCCTTCTCTTGAGCTCCCTCTTTTCCCCTTACATCATTAGATCTCTCTAGCGACACGACGATGTAGTCCTTCTCCGGTGGCACCGATATATTTCCATTATCGATTCAATTTGTGGGCACCACTCGTCGATATTCTGCTCTCACTCCTCAACAAATCCAATCCGATATGTGAGCACAACTCGCTCTAACTCAATCCAATTTGTGGATGCTCGCTCGATCCAATCTGTGGGCACTCGCCAGTCTTCGCTCTGATTTTAATGCCAATCCGATCTTTCCATTATTTTAGGCGGTGCTTAGCAATAGTGCATGTAGAAGAGAAAGGTGGCAGATGTAGTTTGAGATATGAGAGAGACACGCAGTTAAAAGAAAATAGGAAGATGGCGAGTTATGTGAGGCCAAATTGGGGAAAAACTCTTTATCTCCTCATGCCCTAAAGGTGAGATTTGTAAAAACAACCTTTTGGTGTGTGTTATGTAATGTGCATTGAACCTATAAAAAAATAGAGATAAGAAAAGATATATAAGAGCATCCTGTCTTTAAATTGGGTCGTACACAATACAAGTTTGTGCTACCAAATGGTGATATAAGGAGAGAGTTAGTCTATTTCTGGCCTAACTCTCCCCTACCAAAGGCTCTTAGTGGGCTACAAAATACAACAATTATTAAAATCATTTTTTTCAATTTATGAATTTTTTTTACTTGTAATCACGACCACATCATGCTTTGATCTATGAAAAATCTTCATAGCAATTGACTCCATTCCGCTAAAATTTAAAACTTTCCACACAGATTAAACTAAAGCTATCCACAAAGTTGAAGAAAAATCTGATTATTCTAGTCTCCCCAGTAGCTCTTCATGTTGCAAGAAGTAGCGAACTAGATCACAATGAGGTGTTATTCTCATTTTCATCCAATTGAAGCAGCAATCCCAAATATCATGTGTGAATTTGCATTTAAAGAAAATGTGTGATACATCTTTTTCCTCAATGCGACAGATTACACAACTTGTGTCCGCTTCTTGTTGAATCATACCTCTTGTGAAGTGTTTGATTACAGTGATACGACCGCCAAAAGACATATGTATTACATTACAAGAATAAATTCAACATCCAACTTTTTCAACAAAGCTTACCTTAAGATGAAGTAACTCTAAAATATTAATTTCACAATTTAAGAAACTTGTCATTGACTAAATAATATTCTCATTCATATTCAGCTCTATAATTCCACATTTATTAAAGTTTAAAGCATTCCACATAGATTAGACTATAATTGTCCATAAAGTTGAAGAAAAACATGATTATTCATATTCTAGCCCTATAATCTTAATAGTTATCGACTCCTTTCCGCTAAAATTTAAAGCATTCCACGTAGGTCAGACTATAGTTGTCCATACAGTTGACGAAAAATCTAATTATTATAATCTCCCCAACAGCTCTTCATGTTGCAAAAAGTAGCGAACTAGCTTGTAGTGAGGTGTTGTTCTCATTTTCATCCAATCGAAGTAGCAATACCAAGTATCATGTATGAATTTGCATTTAAAGAAAATGTGTAATACATCTTCTTCCTTAATGCCCTTGTGTCTACTTCTTGTTGAATCATACCTCTTGTGAAGTGTTTGATTAGAGTGATATGATTGCAAAAAGACATATGTATTACATTACAAGAATGAATTCGACGTCCAACTTTTTCGACAAGCTTACCTCAAGATAAAGTAATTTTATAATATTAATTTCACAATTTAAGAAACTTGTCATTTGTTGTATCATATTGTCATTCATACTCAGCCCTATAATTCCACATTTATTAAAATTCACCTTAAACCTTAAAGTAAGTTAAAAAACTTGGAGAATATTTTGATAGCACAAATGTTCTTCATTATGTCCAGATAAACGAATATAGTATCATCCGCGTACTGGAGGTAAGATACACTTATTTTGTTTCTTCATGTTTTAATTGCATCAATAATGCTTCTGGTGTCACAGTCTTGATTTATGAGTGTGGGATGCAATTTACGTAATGAAATTTAGTTTTCATAGTTGAAATATATCTTATAATTAATATACATAAAAGATGTTTGATATGTTCAGTGTACGAGCTCGTATGAGAACAACTTATATGTGATAAATGATGAACATAAATATAGTTTCATCATTTCGTGGATAAATATGTATAAACTAAATGTAATTTCCTTGGAATTTTATGTCCTTGGGAACAAAATATGATTATTTTCTTGCTTGATGTGTTTTAATAATTATTAATATTACAATGTGACTTCACTTTGACTATAAAGCCTGTTGGAACAATGCTTATTTTGTTTAGATCTCAAATCCTGAGAAGATTATTTATTTTCGCATAGTCAGGATGTTGGAGAACAATTCGGGGTGTCAGATCTATTTGGGGTATACATTAAATACGAATTCAAGTACATAACTAATAGCATAATTTACATACATTACATTAAATAGTTGAACATCCAACAACGAGTACATGCACAAATATAAATAATTCATAGAGAAGCCCTAAACGTGCTGAACTAAGGGTTCACATAAATCATACCTTTCAATGCGACGACTCTTGAGAAACTCGTGGTGTGCATGATCCTTTTGATCACCCGATCAATTTGATCTACCCAAAGGTCTTCTTAAATATTCCCTCATCCATGTTCGTACACCCGGTGGGAGGCCACACGAACGCTCACAACATAAAAGAAAAGAAAATATTTATTGCCCTAATGCTTTCTCAAATTTCAAAATTTAGAGCTCTTGTAACCTCCAAGAATGAGTCTCTCATCCTCAATTTATAATGAGGTAGTCTTGATAATTATGAGCCTAATATTATTATGGTAATTGTCTTTATTACTCACAAGGAATATTCTTGAATATCATATATTCCAATTTTGATAAATAATTCTCCACAAGAATCCTCCTCTTATTTATTGTAATTTTAAAAAATTCAACAATTAATATTAAATCATGATTTCTTTATTTTATTAGATATTTTTGTAATCAAGATATATATCTATTTTCAATAAAATCTATCATGAACTCTAAATGTTAATTATTTTCGAAAGTTACATATTAATTACGCAACAAATTAATTCTTCTATTTAAATCACTTTGTTCATTGTTGGACATTTAATTGGGCTACTTGAGAGGTATTAAGGAGAATTAAGATTGAACCTCCCAATGGACTTTGAATTCTAACATTGAGCCCAATGTCACTCATTAACATTAGTTTACAACACTATAGAAATAATGTTGCACTATCCATCTTAACTCATATTACATTCATATGGCTCGCAATCATTATTTTCCATATTTAAGATTATCTTGTCCATTAATTGTTGGGAAATAAATAAAAGATTATTTTGATAAGTAATCCCAGAACCCCCTATGATAGAAAATTGTAAGTTAAATAGTTGACAGGTTAGCTGTGAGGTAAGTTGAAAGCTTACTTGTTAAGAGACTTATGTAGTTTGATAGATGTTTGAAAGAAAATTGTCTAAAAGTCAATTAACTTGAAGAACGAAGATCAACTGGCCTAAGAGAGCAACTAAGTTGCAGCCTAAATGATAAGTACACTCACCAGTTGACAAGAACACCTTTGTAGAATGCTAAGCAAACTTGAAACAAGATTAAGGACAGGCGACATCAAACTAAGCTGATGAAGTTCATTGTGCATTAAATGACTTGCTCATTTAATGAAATCTATTATCAATTAAATGCAGGCCAATTAAATGCAACGAAAGGAATGTTCTAAGTCACCTGAAGACTTGACAGTAGACTTAAAGGAATTCGTTTGACTACTTTGAGAACGTTCAGAGTTAAGAAGGAACCACCTATTTATGGATTTGACACAAAGCTGACAGACCTGACAGAGTCAAAGTCAGAAACAAACTAAACCTAGGATGACACAAAATAAAAAGACGGTTGCATGGATTCAGACGTGCATTTAATGAGCATTACACTAGTTAACGCTTAGGAACTCTACATGAAGATCAAATAGACGTTTGTTGATAAAATAAGTGATGTGCGTGCTTAAGGATGTAATTAACCAAGTTTGGACTACCGTGTCCAAAGAAGCTAATCAAGCACGAGTTAAAAACGAGGCCGAAGAAGGCTGTGACGAGTCACCAACTTATAGTAGAGCAGACTGGTGAGAGTCAGCAGCTTATAGTAAAGCAGGCTGGTGACAACTCAACAGCTTATAGTTAAGTAGGCTGGTGACGATCCAGCAGCTTAGTATGAAGTAGACACGTGCTACCTCGTGCTTGTAATTCCTATATAATGTAACAATATTCATTAAAATAAAGATATATGAAATTCACCCCCTAAAGACATGTTGTTTATACGACGTGCTTATATACGACCTACCTGCTTATATATCAAACTTCACATGCACATCTATTCCAGTTATTGTTGATAAAATTAAGGTGTTTTTAACCACATAAGCATCCTGCTAGCTAAAATTTTATCAATAGTTTGGTGCAAGAGGAAAGGCTCAAACCTTTGAATTGTCATTTTTGAAGAAACGTTTAATGTAGAAATTGAAGTTGCCAATGGGTGGCCGATGAAGATTGTTCATGAAAGAGTTTCAATGTGGAAGGAAGCAATTCGGTTGCCAGAAAAATTTGTAGCCACGGTGGGCCCGAGTTCACTCGTGAAAGAAAGGTTCTAGCAGTAAAGAAAATCCCCTTATCTGGTCTTATTTGACCAAAACATCCCACCGTCGGTCCTTTGCCTTTCTGAATTTTTCATATTGAAATCATTCCGGTTGTTGAAGAAATTATTTTGGTTGTAGAAAAAAAAGAGCGCAATTCAATGAAGCAGCGCCGCCTACGACCGTTTCTCTCTATTCACTCATTGTGCCGCCGTTAACCACTATTTTCTAATTTCCCACAATTATACAATTCACACCTCACGATGAGACCTCACCATCGTGAATCGGTAGCCGACTGAAGCGGTGTTGCCACCTCCGCACACCGCTTGCACCGCCGTCCAAGAGAATATTTGAGCTCACAAGTCGTATGTGTATTTAAGTATTGTGCAGGAATTATGAATTCGTAGGTTATAGACTTAGTGGTTTGTGAATTTAAATTAATTGTGGGGGAAGCGGTTTGCTGTGATACGAGCTTCATACTCTGATTAATTCTATGAAGTTATTGAGTTGTGGAATATATTTACATAACCATTCATCTATTGTTAAGGGGATTGGACTAGTTCAAATAAACTGCTTGGGCATTTTATTCTTATCTGCTCACCGAGGAAATTGCTAGGTGAGAAATTTATTCGCGAATTGTTTACCAACAGAGGTGATCGCTGCAGGGTGATTGTTAATTAAGAGGGCACCAACAGAGTTGGTCACTTAAAAAGAAGCTGTTAGCAAATAACTTGATCGTGTCTAAGGAGTTGTTCACGTCGTGGGAGCTGTTCGCTCGTATTGAATGCTCGTCCATTTAGACAAACATAAAAAGTTGTTTTCCACATAAAAGAGATGTTCGCCATGGAGATGTTCACCACGGAGGTGTTCGCTCAATTTGTTATTCGCGACACAAAGCCTAACACATCCCCAAGTTATTCGCATTATTACTCATGGTCAAAAGATTGATCGCTGTTCCAGTATTACATGCCTAGAAAGTGCACACTTGTTCACCACGTTTTGAGGGCCTACTCGCCCCCGCAAATCTATTTGCCCTCAAAAGTTATTCGAGCTCGAAAGTTGTTCGCGTGCAAGGGGTTGTTTCCGCTTAAGTGTTGTGTGCTCAAAGCCTAGCTGTTCGCGGATCCATGATGCTCGCACATCCGCAATTGCTCGCTGGGCTAATTGCTCGCGAATCATGTTGTTTGTGCCAAGAACTGCTCGCGCCATACCTAATTATTTGCAGCTTTTCGCATTCGAAAATTTTCACTAGCCAAGTTGTTCGTGCTCACGAGTTATGGAAATTACTCGCCAGAGCCCGAGTAGTTATGCACACCCCATTGCTTGCAAAAGAGTTCATCTGAAAAAACTGTTCATTGAATATTCAACTCCATCAACAAAAATTGACCCAGTCCAATTATGAGTCCAAGATCTAAATTTGAAAATTATTAATTAATTACTAGAGGTAAAAAAAATGGGCCTATAAATTTATTAAATTAAATCTTGGACCAATCTACTTTGCTAGGATCAAAATTAACTAAATTTAATAATTTTGGCCTATCTCAAATAGATTAATCTTGTAAAAATAAAATTTAAATTTATTTGCAAGATTAATTCGAGGTAATAAAATTTCCAAAGAACAAAAATTGTTTTTTAAAACAATAAATTGGAAAAGAAAAATTGCTTCTTAAAGCAATTAAATTCAATGAATAAAATTGTTTGCTAAAATAATTAATTCAAGCTGCACGACAAGAAAAGAAAAATTGCTTGTTAAAGCAGTTAAATTCAAGGAGAAAAATTGTTTGTTAAAGTAATTAAATTCAAGAAGTGGAGTCCTTGCAAGAAATTAAATTCAAGAAATACAAGAAATTGGCGGCCTTGCCAATTAATTTTATTTGCAACTCAAGAAATAATCTCAAAAGTTAATGGCCATGTCAATTGAAGATAACTTGCATCTCCTAAAGCTTGAAAAATTATCGGCCTGATTGCAAGATTGTACACAACCTCAGAGTTGTTCGTTAACTTGGATAGCTCGACAAGAAGAATAAGTTGCAAAGAAGTTATTGGCTCATTTTCAGAATGTTTGCCAAGAAACCTTGCAAATAAATTGGTAACACAAAGAAAATTAGTAGCCTTATTTATTACAATTATTTGTTACTGAAGAAGAACAAAAGATTAGTGGTCTTTTCCCTTGGGTCTCAAGTAATTCAGAGAATTAGTGAGCTAAGCAATTCATCCAATGAAAATTGTTGGACAACTGATTAGGGTCATAATTGCATCTTTTTGCATCCATTTTTATATGGTTTTGATGAGATTATGTTCATATTTGACCCTATTATGCTATACTTTGTGCATTTGACCCTTTGTTGGCTAAAAAGTTTTGTTTATAGGTGAAAACAAGCAAAAAGGTAAAGAGACGAGCAAGTTCGTGAAAGTTCGGATTTTTGGAGTTGAGCAAATTGGTGCAAATGATATACCATGTTGAAGAGCTCGAGGAGAGGGTCGCAACGGAAAAAGAATCGAGTCAATCAGAGCTCTAGAACTCAAGATATGACGAAAACGAGAAAGTCGAAGATTGACCGGCACGGACCAAGGAGTCCGCGTGTCCAGCTGATGGAGTCCGTGCGTCCGAGTACGGGTCCGCGTGAAAATTGAGCGCGGTCACTTGTGTGCGATCTCGAGTCTGCGCGTCCACCTGAAGGAGCTCGCGCACTCAGTGTATTTTTCCGGATTTCAGGGGCAGTTTCGTCTTTTTGCGCGTTTAATGAAGGACACTTTGGACTAAACATGTGGGCACTATAAATATCTCAAGGATAAGATTTTTAAGCATATTTTTCATTATTCCATTTTCTTAGATTAGTGTAGAGAGAAAATTAGGTAGTTTTAGAGAGAGATTAGAAGTTACTTAGTGGGTTCTTAGTTAGATTTCAATCTTCTTTCTACCATAACTTTTGATCCGTCCATTGGATTTTTGATCCGTTTATTCCTGCATTCTTATCTCGATTCAAGCTACGTTTCTACGGTTCAATTTTGTATTTCTAATTGTGGATTAGAAGATAGCATTTGGAGGTTTGTCTTGTATTTCAATTCATCTACTATTGGTAAGTTTTCATTCAATTCTCTTGTTTTAGTGTTTCATAATTTTGTTTAGATTGTTAATTATTGATTTCCATTCCCAATTAGCCATGAGCTAATATCCTTGTTGCATGGTTGTATGAATACTATGGTGAATTTAGTCTCTGGTTAATCCTATGCATGAATTACTGATCTTGATGGATTAGTTCTCTTATTAATGATTTGTATGAATGTTTGGTATGCCAATTGGATAATTTGAGCCTATATGAGTTTGCAAGACATGAGAATTGAGCTTATTCATAGAATCTCTTAGTTGAATATTGTGCACACCAAGTGTTTGATTAATGGCTTTTATGACCATTGAGAATTGCATTTAAGCCTAGACCTCTTAATTAGAGTATTGAGTGTTGTAGAGAGATCTAGACACCTAATAGAGCCCTTTAGCTTGTGTTGTTAGAGAGATCTCGACACTAGTTAGAGTTATGGCTTGATTAAGACACCAAGAGACCTTTTGCATGCTAGGATGGATAGGACACTAGGTGAACCATAATATGAGTACTTCCATGCACACACATCCCACAGTTGCTCGTCTTTTATAAGGTGATAATTAGATTTACTTTGCTTGTTGAAGTAGATAGAAGTCATGATCTTTTCTTGCTTTCACTAGCTATTAGCCTTTGTCATGATCTTTTCTTGCTTTCACTTGCTTGATATCGCATCGTTTCCCTGTGTTCGATATTTTAACTTGGTTACCTTGCCACGTCTACTACGACCACGTACACTTGCGTGAGACACATTATAGGCAAACAACAACTCTCAAGTTGCTCGTGAAGAATTATTGGCATATTTCTGAGTTGATTGCCCATCAAATATAAAGTTGTTCGTGTACAATGATTCCTCGTCCATGAAATTCAATTCGGTGGATGAATAATTCGCTAAATTTTCAGTGTTGCAACCTTATCAACAACAAGTAATGTCGCAAGATCATAATTCTAGATGGGCCGCATCCAAAACTCCAGCCTATACCTCACAAGCAAAATAAAATAGAATAAATGAGTCGGCAAGAAGACAAATGGTAACAAAAGATCACTAACCAATTGGGCCCACAAGGAAAGCCACTAGCCACTCAGAATCGATTTACAAAGAACATTTAAAGTGTCTACTTAGAGTGAGAAACTACATGAATCCTCTGGCTTATAACATTCGAATCATGAACAGTCTCCAGAGAATAGACCCTCTAAAAATGAATTGATATTAATGAAAAAGCAATCGATGATCTACAAGCAAAGTTATCAGCTCCCTCTGAGGGCAACACAAATTTACAATTGCCAACATCACCTTTGTCATCAATAATTTTGGAAGCACCTATTCAGTAGGAAGTTCGGTATCCGACAATAAAGCTCTACGAGGGAAAATCAAACTCCAAGCGACTATAACACCCTGATAAGTGGGAAACAGAAAAAGAGAAAATATTAAAATGGGTCAATCAGAATGTCCAGAAGAAAGATAAATTAATTTAGATCAACCTTCCGGGACTTCTGCCTAAGTCTGAAGATGATGCGGACTGGAGATCAGACTTTCAAAATATACTAATCCTATGATATCAATGGGGGCTTCCGAAGAGTTGTTCGCCGCCCAAATGAAAGAGATGTTCACCCTGCTGGTAGAGGAGCTGCTCGCCTCTCCACTAAAAATTCAAGAGTTGCTCTCCCCCACCCTCTGAAAGGGATCTGCGAGCTGCTCTCCGTGGTCGAGCTGCTTGCTCCCTACTAGCCAAAAGGAGGCTTCTAGTGATTGATGAGGAGACCGACAACGAGGAGACCAAATCTAATGTCAATTCCGTCAGCCGAGAGGTTTTTGGGACGAGCTCTGAATCTTTTGAGACCGAAGCTGAGGATATCAACACAGTTTGGGAAGTCCCAACAGCCTGGAATCAAACTGCTAATGCTCCTGAGGCAAGAAATCTTCGTGAAGATGAGACAGATTCTGACCTTGGAGAGGGCTTTGAGCTAGGTCAAGACGATGTTTGGGGAGACTTGGCTCAGATATATCAACCTCCACCTCAATTGTTCGAATAGTCAATACCAGAGTGGGTCGCTCGTGAAGAAGACTGGTTAGCTTACATGGAGCGGTATCGGGACCAGTTTATCAGGCCTCGCATTCCTTTGGTTTCGTATGTTGATACGAGATACGAGGCTTCTCGTCACAGTAGTCTTTTGCTTGAAGAAGACTTGCCAACTATCTGGGATGAGTACAAAATTCCTCTCGATATCCATATGTACGTTCCGTAGGATAGAGAACGAGCTGATCGGCCCCACTAGGTTGTACTGCAATCAAGTTGGATTTTCTCGAAGCAGGATTTCCCCTTCCTCCGCATCCGATAGTTGGCTAGTTTTTTATGGACACAAATTTGGCGATTACTCAGATTACACCCAACGGATGGAGAAATCTACTGAGCTTTCTAATTGAGGATATCCCAATCGGATGACGGCCCCCGAGGTTCATTACTCGATGATGATCTCTGAGTGCACCGAGGAGGGGAATTGTTATTATTATTTAAAGGCCAGAGCGGGGATGAGATCCTGGTCCTCGAAGAAATAGGCCCCACTGGGGGAACGGTTGATCGACACCCACCACCATCGAAAAGACAGAAAAAAGCCAAATCCGGGCAATTAACCAAGTGCAAGAAACGGGATCATGGTCGAAGGTGCCGACAAAGCCAACAACAGATTTAACATTCTTATAAACTAACCTAGAGGGAGTTCTCACACCCCACAATGACTCATTGGTGATCAGCGCCAATACCATGAACACTAAGATGCACCGACTGCTAGTGGACACCGAAGCATACACAAACATCTTGTTCAAGAAGACACTAGAGCAGTTAGGAGACTATGAGTCATATATCGAAGACTGTAATCATAGAATAGTAGGGTTTGGAGAAGCTATAACCATCCCTCAAAGAATGATCCATTTTGTCTGTTGAACTTGTATCGGTCGAGGATCCCGAAAGGAGGCTGACTAGGTTAATAGACTTTTTAGTAGTAGATCAGCAATCTTCCTATAAGGGGTTCTTCGGCTGGCCCTTCATTTCTAAATTTAAAGCGGCATGTTCAACTTACTATTATTGTGTCAAATTTCCAACGCCAAAAGGTGCAGGAACAGTTAAAGGTGATCAAAAGAAAGCACGGGAATGTTTGTTGATGATCAAATATCTGTCACCCAAGTGCTGGTATACGAAGAGGAGATGCAAATAAAACACCATCCTGATGAGCCCATCATACTGGACATCATCTCAACAGAGACATCACAGTAGAAGTTGAAGAGGGAGCAACGTTGGGACAAAGAGACCAACCAGGCGAACATGAGGACTTGGAACCTCAGTTAGGATACGAGCCAACACAGATGGAAGTTGACCTCGACATGGAAGGGTCTATCTCGGACCCACGTTGATCCTAACAGAAAAGACTTAGAGCTTTTTATTTGGTCCGAGCTGCAGGAACCCTACAGGAGCAAAATGGAGGAATTCCTAGAAGACAACATTGATGTATTCGTCTGGTCTCATGAAGACATGACATGGATACCAGTCGAACATGCTGGTCACCACCTCAACATTGATCAAACAAAAATACCTGTGCGCTAAAAAAGAGAAAATATGAACCGGACAAGTACAAGACATTAACTGTGGAGGTGAAAAAGCTGCTGGAAAATAAATTGATACAAGAGGCGCTATGCCCACAGTGGGTAGCAAACCCTATTCTTGTACGAAAACTAAATGGAACATGGAGACTTTGCGTAGACTTCACAAATTTCAATGCTGCATGTCCAAAAGACGACTTCCCATTGCCTCACATCGATCAAACAAGCATTCGGTGTTAGGATTTCTGTGTTAGATGTTTTGATGATATAATAAACCAATCAGCTTGTAATAGGACCAGCTGAACATGTTAGTCAGCTGATGAGTAGTTAGGATTAGATAGGTTCAAGT
>JAPKLY010000011.1:1317511-1327525 GCA_026898435.1 Prunella vulgaris
TGTGCTGAATGCACATAAGACCTGACTTGGGCCTTGGTTCAATTTACCTGAATTATGTAAGTCCAAAGCAAAAAGGTTACACATACTGGCTGAATAACCTATCAGGGTGTGCTAAATGCACATAAGACCTGACTTAGGCATTGGTTCAGTTTACCTGAATCATGTAAGTCTAAAGCAAAAATGTTATTTATGTTATGGGACAAAGAGACAAAGAGAATGTCAGCAAGACTCCGATAAAGACAAACGTTCAGGCTGAGTTATTAACAAGAGACTCAGAGTACTGAATGTACGATGAAGGACAAATGTCAGAAGTTCAACTAGCCGTTTGAACGGAAAGCCAATAATCTTTCGACACGAATGTACTGAGTCTGCGTAGCATTTAATGCGGCATTTAATGCGTCTCAGAGTTGCAGGCGGCCGGGACAATCTTGCCAGATTAAGCATGGCGATTAGGTCAATAGTACATCTAGCCTGCAACCACCCTAAAATAGCAAAGATTTGGGTAGATCTCCTCCAACGGATCCATTTTGAATCTCGACTATAAATATGGAGAGCCTTGCACCCATTCAAGGCTAACGGGAAATTTTCAAGTGAAAGCTCTCAAGAATCCAAGCACTCAAAGCATACTATAAGCAACACTCTGCAATTAAGTTTCCCTAGTGTTGTAGTAGGATTCACTCTGTATTTGCTTAGATCGATAGCTCTAATATTTAGCACTGTTTTGTATTGCTAGAGCTATCTTAGTTGGAAACCAAGAATACCAAACCACTCAGGGTGTGAGATTGGTTGGTTAGAAGGACTGGGACTTGTAAAACGCCCAGGGGTCAGTTCCTAAGAGATGAAGTTGGCTATCTGTGTCCCTTGGCACGTAAAACCCAAGTACCTGTCCTCAGGGTTTTGAGGGTAGCTTCCTGTTAAATCAGGTCGTGGACGTAGGAGTTGGTTATCTCCGAAGCACGTTAAAAAGACCCTTGTGTGCTGATTTACATTCTTGTTCAGGATCATAACTGTCATCACACTAAACTGAACATTCTGCATTGATTTTATATTCAGGACAGAATCAATCATCCTGAATCTTAATACTGTGCACTCAGCCTTAACCACCAATTTACTAAGCAAACTCAGAGAAAATGTTTTCAGAAACTAAAATGAGTAGAATCTAAGGGCTCACTTTCCGCACGTACGCTAGCTCACTGAGATAGTAGTCCAACTGACTAGCTTCCGAGTGGTCAGTAGGTTTGTTATCTCTACTGAGCTTCCGAGCACTTTACTCACACTCAGCTTATCTGACTCATTACTGAACGGTCCCTGCTGCCCCTGTGGACATTCAGCATACTGAGTATTTCAGGAAATCCTGACTGAGCGTGTTAGAGCATTTTTCTGAGTCTTTCAGAAAAATCTGACATCAGTGTATTCCCCCCATACAGTGACTTAGTCTGCCCTTCTCTTGTTCGCTTTCCTAAATTTTTTCCACTTGTAGATACTAAAATTTTAGGTGAAGGAACTTCAGAAGCTGCCCCAGGTTCCATGGCAAGAGTGCTTTGTTCTGCTGCTTCCTGTCTGATCAGGAGCCAAAGAATATTGAAGAAGCTCTTGCTGACTCCAACTAGATCTTAACCATGCAGGGGGAACTAAATCAGTTCGAGCAGATCAGGTTCGGGAGTTAGTTGAGATCTAGGCATCAACACGTGATTGTCTCCAAATGGATTTTCAAGAAAAATAGAGATAAAAAGAATGTTGTTGTCAGGAATAAGGCCAGACTGGTGGCTAAAGGTTACTCTCACTCCGAGGGCATAGACTACGATGAGCCCATCACCCCAGTAGCAAGATTGGAAGCAATCAGGTTGTTCTTGGCATATGCAACATCAAAGAAATTTAAGGTGTATCAGATCGACATCAAGAATGCCTTTCTGAATGGTGTACTGAATGAGGAGGTGTATGTGTAACAGTGTTTGCAAATTTCGTGCTCACACGCAAGTGTACGTGGTCGTAGTGTACGTGGCAAGGTGACCAAGTTAAAATATATCGATCTCAAGGAAACGGGGCAATGAATAGTAAGTATGTTGTTTGAAAAATAGAATCTAAGAAAGCAAGTGAAAGTCTTGGGTTTCTATCTACTTAATTTGCAAAAATATTGAAAAGCTAATTGTCACCTTCTTGTGAAAGATGAGCAAGTGTGAAAAGCATGCATTAGTGTAATCCCCTAATGGTTCATTTGGTGCCTATCTTTTCCTAGCATGTAGTACCATTGATTGATCAACTAAGCCTATGCTTAATAAGTGTGTAGATCTCTCTAACAACACATAATACTCTAATTGAGAGGTCTTTACTCATAAACAATTCTCATTGACTTAAGAGAATTTAATAAAACACTTGGCATGCACAACATTCAATCAAGAACTTCTATGAACAAGCTCAATTTTTATATGTTGCTATTCCATTTAGGCTTTAAACATCTAATTGACATCCCAAACATTCATACAATTCATCAATTAAGAGAATTAACCAATCAATTTCACTAAACATGCATAGGAATAATAGAACACCAAATTACTACATAAGGATCATACACCAATGCATTAAGGGAATTAGCCCATGGCTAATTGAGTGATCAAATCAACAATTAGGTACACTAGTATCATGATTAATACAAAAATGTAAAAAGATTACAAGAGAATTACCTATTACAATGGAATTGAAAGATTACTCTACTACCTTGAAAATCCAACTCTTGATCTGAAAATCGAAATGCAAAAACGAACCTTAGAAAGAAAGCTCTCGACGCTAGGAATCTAACGGTATAAATGGATGAAGAATCTAATGGCTAGATTGAACACAATTGTAGAGAGAAGTGTATGGAATTAAGAAAACCCACTAATAACTACCTAATCTCTTTGTAAAACTTTCCTAATGAATGTGGAATGAAGAAAAGTCCCTCCAAAATCTGAACCTTCATGTATTTATAATGCTCTCATGCTAGGACCAAAGTGCCCTTCATTAAACGATCAAAAGGATGGAAATGCCCTTAATTTGTCAGAATTTACCAAAGGCGCGCGACCACCATGTGCACACGCTTGGTCGTGCGGACGATAGGCGCTTGAGTCAGAATGTAAGTGCGTGACCATGGCCTGTCTGGCACACGACCATGGCCTATGTGGCTCGCGACCAGACCACTCCGTGCCGTGCGATCTCCGACTTCCTCGTTTTCGATCTGATTTCTCATCCAAGCTTCCTAGGGTCTTCCCTTGAGTCATTTGAACTTCTCCACATGCTTGGAACACATAAACTCTTCCTTTCTAATCACGAACTCCTCGTTTTTCACTACAAAACACACTTTCTTGCCAACACGAGGTTAATAGCACAATGTATAGCATATTAGGGTCAAATATGAACATAATCTCATAAAAAACATATAGAAATGGATGCAAAACAATGCAATTATGACCCTAATCACACCCCAAACTAGATTGTTGCACGACCTCGAGCAACGAAGCAATAAGATAGGGAAATAATTGTATTAAAGAAGCATCTAGCACATAGTCAAGTGTCATGAAAACATCACTCAATATCATGCAAGTTTAAGAATGCAATGTCATCTAATCAACCATCAACACCAAATAAATGAGCAAATAATCAAGTCAATGAGTCAAGATCCTCACGAAGAAGTGTATATCTCATCTCTCAAGTGTTTGAGGTTCTCTTAATCATCACACAAAGTACATCTACTACCATATGGTTGGCATGAGTCTAAGTTCTCCACCACTGGAATGACAAATTGTTCACACATCATTGAGGACTTTATTAAGGTTGTAGTGTTTGCTCTTTGGTAGGGAAGAGAACATATGGATAAAGTGACTAAGTATGACTAATAAAGCAAGAATGAATCATAATAGAGATCATTCACATCTTCATGCCATAAGCACTCACTTCTTCATGCACTTTCTAATTCACATTTTTCAAACATTTTCTTCCCCTTTTGCACATTGTGAACATACTCAAAACACTTAAGATCAACCTCTTTTTGTTGCTTAGCTAGCACTTGCACTTTCTTTTGCTTTTCAATCCATGCAATTTGAATTTCTTTCCACTTTAGCCATCAAGTTCTTCATCATCTTACCAACCTTCCTCCCTTCTTTTCACTCTACTAATCATAGGGACAAGAGAGTTCCAAAAAGGAAGGAAGTATGGCTTAAAGTGTGGTTAGCCAAAGGAAAGGTCTAAAGGCACAAACTGGCAAGCAATGGATCATAATATCAATGGTAGGCTCATATGGGCAAAGTGACTCAAAATATATAAAAAATGGCCTCAAATCATACTATGCAAACTCCTCATCTAATGTAGTCTCAAACAAGACCCAAGCTAAGTTCTAGAGTAACATGTACATGTGTGGAACTCACATCAAAGAATATCATCCGTTCAAGATTGAAACGGGCATCAAAGGCTCAAACCTCACAGGTATATGGTGATCAGGACTCATATCATATCAAACATGTTCATGTCATCAATGTCTCAAGAATCATTGAATCAATAACACGATAAACAAGACATGAATCAAATGATAAATCCACTACACCTAATCATGAACTATCAACATCATCCACACAACAATTAGACTATCTCATGCATCACTACTCAAAGCTAGCAACAATATGACAATCATAACAAGCAAAACAAGTCATCCAACCTAAGCACAAGATCTAAAGCATCATCAAAGCACTAACATCTTCCTAAGCATAGAATTGCAATTAGATTTGCAAAATGAACACACCCCCAAACTTTTTTGGATCATAGATCTAAAAGTTTGGCAAAAGAGTTATAAAATTAGATCATGCAATGCTCAAATCAAACCATAATACAACAAGTTTCAACAATAAGCTCAAAGGACAAATTCATCATCATAGCAAACTAACAAACAAACCACAATCTAAATCAACACAATCTAAAGCAACAATACCAATAGCAATCTCAAACATCACCAAATAAAATAGGAAAGAAAGCAAGATAAGGGTATAGAAAGCATTACCCATCCTCATGAAGTTAGTACACTTCACGGAGGAGGGTAGTTCGGGTGAGTGAAGTGTCGCTCCCCGACATGCCATGCCATCATTTCTCTTTGGGCTTCAAGTATCTTATCAATATTGGTGCGGATGGAGGATACGTCAGTGCAAATGGAATGGTAATCATCTCTCATGCGATTCACATCCTTATGAAGATGTGAGTAATCGGTCTTAAGGTTGTTGACATTAATCTTAAGAGATGTTACTTCTTGGCCCCACTCGTTGAAACTCAAACCTCCCATTTCTTGAGCACCCCTTGCTCATGCATCTCTTCTTCCTCTTGCTCTTGTGCATGCGAACTCGACTCAACCCTTCCTCTTTTGCTCGATGATCGGTTGAATTTTTCTCTTATTCGAAGATGCTCGGGTAAATTGAGCTTCAAGTTCTCTTCCCTCTTCCATGTGAGCAACTTATAAGCCATGAGAGGAAAAGGAGGATCCTTGAAAGTTTTCCCAATAAAACATGGAACTTTCATCTTCCTTGAAAACAATCTTGACCTCACCATGTAGTCCAAGTCAATATCCCCACATATTAAACCTTCTTTATCCGGTGTCCACACCACACCTAGGGCAATTTGTGCTATCATAGCACCATAACAGCAATTCGCCTTGGAAAATTATGAGACAAGGTTCTTGATCAAATACGCCCCAAAATCAGCCTTCTTTGAATTCAACATCGAATATAAGATATAAAGCTCCTCGCTCCTCACCCGGCTGCACTCAAGTCTAGCACATACGGTGTTAGCCAACACCTTGTGCGCGTATGCCAAAATCGGATTGGCAATCTTGAAAGCCCGTGAGTGTTGGGCAACGTATTCCTTGTCATCCTTTCTAATCTTCCCCCAAAACTCTTGATCTCGAACAAATTTCTCCCATGCATAGAAATTACGCTTCTCAACATTTTCCTCACAACTAAAAAGTTGATTGATTTGATTCGTGGTCAAGCTATAGTCCTTGTTTTTAACCCAGAATTTGACTATGTGGGGAACTCTCTCTTCTTCCTTGACTCAGAGTGTACTAAGAAATTCGATGTTCAAGTCAAGATAAGAGTAGTGGCGTACTACAAGCAATCCTCTCTAACCAATATTGGAGAACAAATCTTCCCCATCCTCCTCAAAATTGCACAATTGCATGGTCTCTTTGTTGAAGTATCTCGAGGAATGAAAATCGATATTGCTAACCTTCTTAAAGGCTTTGAAATACTTCACGTTGTCTTCAAAGTATAGTCCATCGTTGGAAGGTTTGTCTCCACAACTTTCCAAACACTTTTCCTCAAGGTAAATTTGCATCATTCCGTTCCTTTCTTGATCTTGAACTTGAAACCTTTCCCTTTCCTTTTCTTGATATTGTCTACAAACAACCATTCATGGAATTAAGAGGAGAAGTAACAATAAATGCAAGTATCACCAATCATGCACTAAGCAAGCTAAGTAAGAACAATGAGGTCTTCAATACAAGAATCATGGAATATTTCATGCAAGTCACTATTCATGTCAATGCTCTTTCACAATTAATCCTCAACTAAGCATAATCATAGGTGAACCAATCAAATTAATCCAACCCATTGCAATTATAGATCATAACAACAAGCATCAAGCATGAATTAATGATAAAGATTCAATCTTTGCAAATAATAATCCAAAATTCGTCACTATTCCTACCCTCAAAAATTCAAACTTCAATTAGTCCACAAATCAACAATTTTAGCATGCAATTGGGCTCCCAATGGATAACCCATCAACAAGACATCTCAATTCCATCACTAATACAATAAAAACATGCTTAGAATAAAAAAAAAATCCCCAAATTCAAGCTTAAGATCCCTATACATGGAATTTCTAATTCTCACTAATTGAACCATAGGAAATCATGCAAAATACAAGAATTACATACCTATGGAAGGAATTGAAGTGCATGAGATATAAGAAATTTTCTTCCCCCACTTCTCTTGGTTTGTGAAAGAATTTTACAAGAAAATGAAGCAAGGAATGTGTGTTTGTATGTGAGAAATAGTATTTAAAGGTGTAGAGAGTGAGTGGGTCAACATGGGAAAGTGTGAGTCAAAATGTGGAATCTTGACCAAAAATCTGAAAACTTACCTTGGCGCGCGACCGTAGGAATTGGGGCGCGCGAGTACGTTGTGCGCGCGGCTGGTCGCCCGAGCTCCAAGCGCTCGGTCCAGTAGCTGGGCGCGCGATCACCTTCTGTCTGGCGCGCGAGTGTAGCCTTCTGGGCGCGCGACCGGAAGCTATTTGGAAATGATTAATAAAATGTTTTTATATAATCCCAAATACTCCCCTGTTTAAAATAAAGAGTTGTAAAACTTAGAAAAATAGCCTAACTGTTAGGAGGCTATGTCAAAAAGTTAGAAAAATAATGTTGTAAAAATCAGGCTACCTTAAGATAGAACTAGCCTGATAAAGACCAGACTAGCCTGATTAAGAGTTAGGAACTACACCCACTTATGAAGAAAGGCACCTCAGGAGACTGAGTATAAGTGACCTGACAAACTCACCTGAAGGACAAGCCTGATGCATTTAATACACTTCAGTATTAAATGAGAGTAGTTGCAACACTTAAATGAAGTGTTAAATGCAATAAATAGAATGTTCTAAGTCACCTGATGAAAAGATAGAAGACTTCAATATAACCGTTTTGACTGGACTGAAGAACAATTAAGTCAGACCAATGAGAAGTTGTCACCTATGTACGGACCTGACACAAAAGATAGACCTGTCAATACCAAGTTCAGAAGCAACCAACAACATAGGATATCACAGTTTTCAAAGGTGGCTGCATTAACTCTAAGCAGGCATTTAATGAGCTTTCAACCATTAATGCTTAAGAGTTGACTATCCAAAATCTGAAGAAGATCTTGAAGAACGTTGGACTACAACATTTGACATATTTGACCATTCCAAAATCTGAGAAAGATTTTGAAGAACGTTGGAATACCAAAATAGCTTAATTTGAAACTATCTCTCCAACGGATAGTCTTTCAAATTAAGTCTATAAATACATAAGTTGAAGAAGAAGCTAAGTACGGGAACTATAAAGCTCATCTGAAAATCTAAAAGCTCTCCAAAGTTCATCGCATTCTCAAGCACTCGAAATCACTCTAGTTTCCCAAGTGCTTACAATTTTTAGAGCTCAACTCTGTAATTAGGCTTACACTGTAATATCCTTAGAAGCCTATTGAGATAACCCAACCTAGATACTGCTCATCATTGTAAAGGGTTATCTCAACCTTAGTTGGAGAACTCAAGCCCTTAACTGAAATAGGTTCAAAGGCTGTGAGTTGAAAGAATGTAAGCTGAGTAGTGTCTCAGTCTGAAATCTTGAGAGGACTAGGACTCAGTGAAAATCCAAGAGATCAAGAGAAGTTGTTCTTGATCAGTGCACCTTGGCACTCTAAAACAAGGAATTCCTGAGGTTAAGGAATTCTCTTGTTAAATCAGGAAAAGTAGATGTAGGAGAGTTCAACTCCGAACCACTATAAATCCCCTGTGTCTTTATTGCTTTATTCTTTTGTGTGTGTTGTTAAAATTTGAAAAGGTGTTGAATTAATCCGCTGCATAAACTAAACTGATAAAATTTATGGGCCACCTATCAGGGGACTCTTCAAGTTCACTGATACTTTAAGCAGATAGCATGTGTTCTTAATTCTGTTGTTAAAACTATATTTTCAAAAATCTGTACTTACAGGTGTATTCCCCCCATACACCTGTTATTGTTTATTTGGGACCAACAAGTGGTATCAGAGCATGGGTTCTAAGAACCACTGCCTTGACATATCATCAGTGGTCACTTGAACTGATCGACTAACCATTTTTGAAGTATTTTCAAAGATGTCTACTCAAGGAGAAGGATCAACCGACACAGGGAACACAGCCATAGGAGCAGCCAATACCAATGTAATAGGGAGTTCAGACTCCAACATGGGAACCAATCCTCTCAATCATCTATCACATCACAAGCTACCCCAGTTCTCAGTGGAAGGTTATAATTTCTGGAAAATCAGGATGAGAGCTCACCTAGCCTGTGTACATGATGAAATGCTCTAGGTCATTACTAAAGGTCCCTTTGTCTTTATGACTGCTAATCCTAGGATCACTCAAGCCCAAATTAATGATCCTAGAGAAGAGTGGCCTAAGGATGAAGATGATTTCACTGCTGATGAGAGAAAGATACATAATCTCAATTTTGTAGCTATGAACATATTATACACAACCATTCCTGATTCTGTCTGGGAAGGGTTGTCCATTGTACAACTGCAAAAGAAATTTAGGATACCCTGGCCCTTCTGTGTGAAGGCACTGACAAAATCAAAGAGAATAAACTGCCTGTTGCTGTTCAAAAGTATGAACAATTCTCAATGGAATCAAATTAGACCATTGACCAACTTGATGGCAGGTTCACTGACATCATGAATGAGATAAACTCTCTTGGAAAGGTTTATACCAAGAGGGAGGTTGCTCTCAAAATACTCAGGGGACTCTCACCTAGGTGGGATGTTTACTCTGTCATGATGCAGAATACAAAGGACTTGTCCAACATGTCCATGCAATAAGTGTTCTCAGAACTCAAGGCCTATGAATTTGTGTTTGCCCAAATGGTGTCTACACGCTAGGGGTGGCAAATGGGCCGGGCCGGCCTGGCCCGGCACTGGCCCACCGGGCTGTTGGTATTTTACGGGCCGGGCCGGGCCCGGCCCGGTACCAATCGGGCCTACATTTTATCGGCCCAGTCTGGCCCTATGCGGGCCACCGGGCCAAAATGGCCCATTACTTAATAATTAAATTTGAAATATATTATTTATATTTATTATTTTTAGCATGTAAAAATAATAAAGATATTTTGATAGACACTAAATTATAATCCCAAAATATTTTTAATATTAATTTAAACATAAGGAAACACACACTCAAAGAATATATATATATATATATATATATATA
>JAPKLY010000011.1:1327625-1365398 GCA_026898435.1 Prunella vulgaris
TAATTAATGAAACTAATCAATAAGATTCTAATTATATATATTATTAATGAACTTGAAAAATGAAAACACACACACGTTTAGAACCTGAAACAAACAGGGGAACTAAACTCAATTTGGAAAATTCTAATTAATAAATATTAGTTTATTGAAACTCAATTCATTTTGGTTAAAAATCAAACATTAATAGAATTAAACTAAAAAAAGTTAGAAATTATAATTAGGAATTTAGGGTTTGGGTAGTTTTTTGTTTTGAGCCTTTTGGTTTGGTACTTGCATTGCAACATCATAATTAAAAAAAAATAAAAAATCGGGCCAATATTTTTTTCGGGCCAAGCCCGGCCCGGTTCATTTCGGGCCGCTTATTTTTAGGCAAAGCCTGGCCTGAAAGACCGGCCAACTAGGCCGGCCCATCGGGCCGGGCCCATTTTGCCACCCCTACTACACGCAAGTGCACGTGATTGTTATCGTCGTGGCAAGATGATCAAGTTTATTATTTATTGAACTTAGGGAGATGGGAGATTTGTAAGGTGCAATTGTTGTTCCAATTCGAAATCAAACAAAGCAATTAAAGGGAATGGGTATCTAATGTCTACTAGTGTGTCAAAATCGCAAACTACCTATCACCTTGTTTTGCAAAGTGAGCAAGTTGTGAGAGTATGTATTAGTGTACTATCCTATGTTTCACATGGTGATGTATCACTTAATCATGTAATGATGTATTGTACAATCAATTGGCAAGCCACTCTAACATGTAAAGGTCTCCCTAGATACACATTAGAGCCTCTAATTGTTCCTTCTTTTGAATGTGCTCGGGTGAATCAAGCTTCAAGTTCTCGCTCTTCTTTACGGTGATTAGCTCAAACTCAAGTAGAGGGAAAAGGTCTTTGATATTTCGGCCGATAACACAAATAACATTCATCTTCTTCTTGAGCTTCTTAGTCCTTATCAAGTGTTCCACATCGATCATTGCACCTATTGCACCTTCCCTCTCGGGTAAAGGACTAGCCTTTTGAGCAATTAATGCAATTATTCCAACATAAGCACAATTAGTCCTTGCAACTTGTTGACTAAGATTCTTGAGAAGATAAGCCCCAAAATTCACCTTTTTAGAAGTGAGCATCGAATGCAAGATATATAGATCATCACTTCTCATCCTATTAGTCTCAACCCTAGCAAACACAGTATTTGCTATGATCTTGTGCGCACAAAACAATATAGGATTGACAAGACGAAATGACTTAGAAACTTGAGGATTGTAGATCTCATCATAACTAATTCTTCTCCATATTTCCTGAGCTTGAATAAACTTTTCCGATGCATAGAAATTCCCTTTATCAACATTTTCTTCACATCCAAAGATTTCATTGATCTGTTTTGTTGTCATGACATAACTCTCATTTTTATCCGAAATCTTGCTCTAATAGGCACATTCACTTCTTTAACTTCAAGCGTGCTTAAGAATTCAATGTTCAATTCAATGAATGAGTTGAAGTGTTGAAGATCAAGCAAGCCACTCCATCCTATGTTAGCAAACAATTCTTCGATATAATCCCCAAAGTTGCACCCTTCAAAGGACCTCTTTTCATAATATCTTCCCGATTGAAACTCCATAATGCAAACTTTTGCGAAGTTATCGAAGTAAATCCTTTTGTCCTCGAAAAACAACCCATAATTGGAAGGCTTGTCTTCACACTCCGCTAAACACTCATCCTCCATTGTTGGATCATTCCAACCCTTCTTAGGTCTTGAACTTGAAGCTCTTCCTTTACTTCTTTTAGACATGGCCTATGAAAATGGTAAGCATTAGCAAGGTATAAAGAAAGAGTTCTTCTACCATCAACATTTCCTAGAAGAATACTATGCATGAACAAGAGAAGAACAATTAACTTGAGTCATTATCAACTTCATTTACTAAGTATACTAAGATTGAACATGATGGGTCTTATTCTAAGAATCAAGGAAATCATGCAACTCATAGTCATGCCAATGTCATTTGTCAATGAAACCTAAAATAAGCAAAAATCATAGGTGAATCAATATCATTAACTCATCCTAACATCAATATACTCTTAGCTATAAACAATTAGCACAACATTATCATGAAAATCCAATTTTTGCATAAAATTTTCCAAAATTCGTCACTATACCTATCCCCAAAATTTCAATCTTCAATTAAGTCCAAAATTCACAAAATTAGCATGTAATTGGGTTCCCATTGGATTACCCATCAACAAAATAGCCTAAATGCATCATCAATTGCACAAAAACTAGCTAGAATAAAAAAATCCCCAATTTATGTTCAAGAACCCTAGAATTTGAATTTCTAATTCTAGACAATGCAACCATGGAATTTCAATAAAATTGCAAGAAATAGATAGAGGAGAGTTAGAAGAACATACCTATGGAAGGAATTAGTGAAAGGAAATGTAGAGCTTGAGATATGAAAAATTTCTTCTACCTTCTTCTTCTTGGTTTTGAGAGAGAATGTAGTGTAAGAATGTAGTGAGAAGTGTGTGAAATGAGTGGAATATAGGTGTAAAGAGTGAGTGGGAAAACCTTGGGAAGTGTGGTCAAAGTTGGACCAAAATTGGTCAAATCCGAGAATCAAGAACGAACCGCACGAATCGATGCTTGTTGCCGAACGAACAGGATTCGTTCCATCCTAGGCTTGCATTCGTGCGAACCCTGTTGAACGAACCAGCCAGCAGCCGCACGAGCGTATGCTTCTGGGCGCACGAATCCTACCTGTTGAGCACACGAATCCGAGCCTTCTTGCACCACTTCCAATTTTCACCCTTTTACACATTTTTCATGCATTTTTCTTCCATTTTCCTACACAACACAACTTAAAACTCCTCATAAAACATTAATGGTTATTGATCAACAACAATTTAATCATGAAAATGAACAATTAATCACGAATCACACCCCCCAAACTTTTTCGGATCAAGAATCCTAATAAAGTTTGGAAAAAGTGGTTAATCAAGAAACTCAAGCTCAATAAACCATTCACACTTCATATTAACTCCTAAACCAAGTATTTATCAAAACCTTAACCAAACTATGCTCCTCAAATCTACTCTTGCACAAAATAGCACAAAATCCAAATAAAGCAATCAATTCACAAAATCAATAGACTAAATGGCTTTCAAGCTTCTATCTCTAAAATCATCAAACAAAACTAAAACAACAATAAAAAGGAAATCAAGGATATGAAAAAGGATATAAGGGTGGGTTGCCTCCCACCTAGCGCTTGGATTTAACGTCCCCTAGCCGGACGCAATAAAGCTAAAGTGAAATCAAAATCAATGAGGGTTGAGTGACTTACATCACTCAATTTCCTCCTCCAGAAACATCCATTCTTCACCACTTTCTTCACCCCCTTATCTTCGTTCACCTTTTTCTTCTTTTCAAAGAGAATCTCCTCACTCACTTCATTCTCAATATCACAAGTTCTCCTCACTTTGCTTGCATTTTCACCCTCACTTCTTAGGGAACTCATTGAAGAATCATATATAGAGAACGTATTTTTCTCATCATTCATCCTCAAGGTAACCTCACCTTTTTGAATATTGATCAATGCATCTGAAGTCGCTAGGAAAGGTCTCCCAAGAATTAGAGGAGTAGTTTTGTCCTCCTCTACATCTAAGATCACAAAATCAACCGGGTACAAGAACTGACCGATTTGAACTACCATATCTTCCAAAATCCCTCTAGGTTGCACCTTTGAATTGTCTGCCATATAAAGATCACTAGACGTGGGCCTAATATCTTTCAAACCAAGCCTTTGAGCTATGGATAAAGGCATAACATTCACACTTGCCCCAAGATCACATAAAGCTTTGATAGTCTTGCTTCCTTCTATATGACAATCCAAAACGAAACTACCCGGATCTTTGAGTTTTTTAGGAAGATGCTTCATGATAAGCTTGCTACTCTTATGAGTGAGTTTGACAATTTTGGGCTCCTTTTTCCTCTTCTTTGACATAAGGTCCTTCAAAAATCTTGTATACGTTGGCATTTGCTCAATAGCCTCTTTGAAAGGCATATTAGCATACAACTTTGTGAACAAGTCAAGGAACTTCTTGAGCCTCTCATCAAGCTTTTCTTTAACTCCCTTTGAAATTTCCACCTTATCCTTCTCATCCACCAACCCTTCTTCCTCCAATATATCCCCACCCCCTATTTTCTCTTTCCCTTTCTTTTCCACTTCTTTTTTCGTCACCCTTTCTTCTACACCCAAGACTTTCTCATCACCCTTTACCAATTTCACATTCTCATTACAAAATTCTCCCTCCACTATCTTATCATGAAACAATTTCAAAGGACAATTACCTACCACCTCCTTTGCAACCTCCACACATATAATTGAATTACAATGCTCACGAGGATTAATTTAAGTTGTAGAAGGGAATTTACCTTTGTTGACTTGTGGGCTCAAGGAAGAAGCAATTTGCCCAATTTGAAACTCCAAGCTCTTAATTTGGTTTGCTTGTGATGCGTACAAGTCATCAAACTTTTTGTTCGTCTCACCATTCATCTTTCTAAATTCCACTCTCAAATCGTCCACATTCTTCAAAATCAACGCCAAGGTGTCTTCAATGCTCCCCTTACCCTCATTATTAGGCGGCTTTGACCCCGGATCAATCCCAGGTGGCAATTGGATTGCCCCCTTAGGATTGAAATATGAAAAGTTCTCATGCCTCCTATTAGGGTTGTATGGAGGGTTGCTTTGATTTTGATACGGACCCCCTTGTTGTCTAAAAGGTGGAGCAATATAAGGTGGCCTTTGATTACTTGGAAAAGAATTGTTGTATTGAGGACGACCCATGTAATTCACTTCTTCTTGAGTAGAGGTAGTAGGAGGAGGAATACTTTCGACAACACTTACTTGCATAGGAGCTGGAGCATGGTTTTGGTTTTGGCCTCCATAGACCATGTTCAACACGTTTCTCATGTTTTCCTCAAGGAGGGAAACTCGATCACCCATTCCACTATTGGACTCTCTTTGAAAAGCATCATTTACAGTGATGTTTTCAATAATTTTATTCACTTGTCGAACGGTCCTTGTCCAAACCGAACCTCCAGCACAAGAATTCAAGTAATTCTTGTCTCCTTCATGCAATCCAATGGTAAAAGAATGTCTTCCTCCCTCAAACCATGTTGAGGGCAGGCCAAAAGCAAGGCTTGGTACCTCTCCCAAGCACTAGATATGGTTTCTCTTGCCTTTTGTAAGAAATTCTTTATCTCTTCCCTTGCCTTTAGCATTTTTGATAGAGGGTAAACTTTCTTGAGAAATTGTGAGCTCAACTCCTCCCATGTGGCTGCTTTTGGGTTCATCGATTGGATCCAAATCTTAGCTCGACCCTTCAAGGTGAAGGTGAAGAAATGAAGCTTCTTCTCGCTATTCGACATCCCTTTATACTTTATTGTGTCGCAGATTTCCATGAAGTTATTGAGGTGAGCATTTGGATCTTCTCGATCACTCGATCCTTCGAAAGGAGACTCTTTTAACAACTTCAAAAGATTAGTATTAAGCTCAAACTTCTCAGCATCTATCGGTGGCCTTTCAATACCATCATAGTGTTCATTAACTCTTGGCTCAAAGTAGTCACGAAGTAGTGGTTCATTGTTTTGAGGTGGGTTTACAATTTGTGGTCTTGGGTGTTGAGGTGGTGGTGGATATGGGTAATAAGTGTAATTATGTGGTGGTGGTGGGTAGTATGGTTGATTAATTTGGTAATTTGGATAGTTGGGGTATTGAGGTGGGTAGTAAGGTTAATTTGATGGTGGATAAGGTTGGTATGGATGTGGTATAGGTTGTGGTTGTGGAACCTCTCTTTGAGCCAAGTGCTCATCACTATGATGCACTTGTTGTCTCAATGGCTCTTCTTCTCTAATCTCATCTCGAGCTTCATTCATGTTGTTCTCCATGATCTCTTGAATCAATGTAGCTTCTTTTTTTCTCCTTCGCAGGCTCGTTTCAAGGTCTAAATCAAAGGGTAATAGATCTCCCCTTGACTCCTTGTTTGCATGTACCTACAAAGAATCAAGTATCAAAACTCTCACAATAGTAACCAATCGAAAATAAAGGAAATAACAAACAACCAAACAAATTAGCTATCTCCCGGCAACGACGCCAAAAACTTGTTTGCCCAAATGGTGTCTACACGCAAGTGCATGTGATCGTTATCATTGTGACAAGATGACCAAGTTTATTATTTATCGAACTCAGGGAGATGGGAGATTTGTAAGGTACAATTGTTGTTCCAATTCGAAATCAAACAAAGCAATAAAGGGGAATGGGTATCTAATGTCTACTAGTGTGTCAAAATAGCAAACTACCTATCACCTTATTTTGCAAAGTGAGCAAGTTGTGAGAGTATGTATTAGTGTACTATCCTATGTTTCACAAGGTGATGTATCACTTAATCATGCAATGAGGTATTGTACAATCAATTGACAAGCCACTCTAACATGCAAATGTCTCCCTAGATACACATTAGAGCCTCTAATTGTTCTTTCTATTCACTAAAGATAATTCTCACTATCCTAGGAATTTTATCAAACACTTAGCATGCATTGGCCTAATAACAAGAAGCTTTAGGAAAATAGCCCAATTCTCATATAAGACTAACTCCCTAATGGCCCATTCAATCTATTATGCATTCCAAGCATTCATACAAACCATCAATATAGAGAATTGACTATACAATATCTCATAGCATTCATAAGATCAACATTAACACCACATTACTCCATAGGAATCATACACTAACACATAAAGGAATTAGCCCATGGCTAATTGTGTAAACAAAAGAGTAATTGAATTAACTACAATCATTATCATGCTGAAATTGAATAGAGAATACAAGATATTACCTATTACAATGGAAATTGGAAAGATACAAATTACCTCTAAATGGTATAAAACGATCAAGCAATGAAAAATAAAATTCAGACGGTAGAAACGTAGCCCTAGCTGAGACGAGAATGTAGGAATAAATGGATCGATGATCCAAGCGGTAGATAAAAAATTATCGATGAAACCGTAAGAAGAAATCTTAAAACCCAACTAGTAACTACCTTTCTCTCTCTCAAATCTAAGATTATGAATAATATTATGATCTAGATGCCTTGAGAATCTGATCCTTGATGTATTTATAGTGCCCACAATGTGTAGTCCAAAATGCCCTTCATTAAACGCGCAAAAGACGAAACAGCCCTCAAAAGTGTGCCCAACTGAAGCCTCGCACGAACCAAAGTAGGTGGCTGCACGAATGGCTGCTGATATGTGAGGAGGTCAAGATGCAAGAGATCTTGGGAGAATGGCTGCGGATCTGTGAGTAGCTTGGGTTGAAGGGTCATAGCAAGGAGATCATGCAAAAGAAAATGGAGCTGAAGAAGAGAGTGTTTAGCCAGTATGGATTGGAACCAGCGTTTGGAAGCCTGTAAAGAGAGTGGACTGAAGAAGGAAGCCTGAGTTGAAAGAAGAAATGAACCTCCTAGCAAGGAGATTTGAAAAGCTAAATTCAAGATTTGGAAAGTACAAGAGATACTATCAGGACACCAAGGAGAAGAAGTCCAGGTTTACTGCCAGGGATGAGAAGGAAACTGAGAAAGAATTCAAGAGAAATCACAAAGGTGAAGAATCCACCTCCAAGTCAGATTCCAGAAGAAAAGATAAGGAGGAAGCTGATGAGGATACCAAGAGATGCTACCAATGCAACAAGATAGGGCAATTTCAATCTGACTGCCCTCAGCAGAGTACTAAGGAGAGAAAGGAGAGGCAAGCCAAAAGAGACAGGAAACTAGAAAGAAGGGCAATGGTGGCAGAAGATGAGCAAGCTGCAAGCTCTTCTGAGGAAATGTTCACTGACAGCAGTGATGATGATCTTTGCCTCATGGCCAATGAAGAACCTGAGGTACAATCTCAACTCTGTTATTTAGTAGAACACTCACCTGAGCCTAGCTTAGAGTCAGCAGGGGACCTCAACCTTCAATTCTCCTTAGAACAATTGATGGTTGACTTCTCCGGGCTGCAAGAAGCATACCTCACTGTTGAGGAAGAGAATAGGAAGCTAGCCACTGAAAATGCCAAGCTGGCTGAGTCTGAGAATGAGGCAGACCTTGCTTCAGCATCTCAAACCATTGCTCTGACAAATGAAGTGGAAACACTCAAGAGTCAGGTCAGTGCAAAGGATGAACTGATCAGGGGACTGACTAATGATCAGATCAGACTAGCTAGTGAAAACAATGAGCTAGTAATCCAAGTCAAAACTCTAATCAGCAATGTAAATATGTTGAAAGAATCTGAGGATCATCTGCTGAGAAAGTTAGAGTCTCTGAATAAACCCTCTCTTGCTATAGAGAAAATTTTGAGCCTACAAAATAGTTCAGACATTAGACATGGGATATGATTCTTCCCATGCACATCCTTAGAAGGTCATCTCAACACTGCATCTACTAGCAGTGGAGAGAGAGTGTTTGTAAGGTCCTCTGAGAATCCCAGAAGGACCCTTGATAAGGGCAAAAGGCCTGCTGAACCAACTGAGAAGGTGATAGTACCTAGTAGGCCTATTGAAAAGGCTAGAACAGCCTATACACCTCTCAGAAGAGACTCCAAGAAGAATCAACTCTAAAAAAGGAATCAACCTTCAAGAAACAACTGGAGTAGTGTTCAGTACACCTATCCTCAACCTAGATCTTCTCCCAGGAGACAATCTAGGCAAAGGACAAACTGGCCTGAACCCACTGTTAGGGGAGTTGACAGAAGGGTTCATTATAAGGGACGTCCCTCATATGTGCCCTATGAGAGGAACTATACCCTTCCTTATCAACAACACTTCAGGCCAGCTGCACCAAAGTCCTTTAGGAACAGGAGGAATGTCAGGCCACCTGTTCCACAGAGGACTAACACTTATAGACAGTCAACTCCTACGGCATCTAGGGAGTCCACTGTCTATGTAGATGTTTATGGGAGAAGAATCAGCCAGTCTAAAGTAATCAGGACAGTTAAGCAGATTTGGATCCCAAAAGGTATAACTAACAAAATAGGACCCAACACAAGATGGGTACCTAAGAATTAATTTTTATGCATGACTCTATGAATTCTCAAGATGATTGGTACCTAGATAGTGGTTGCTCAAGACATATGACAGGCAACCAAAGTCTCCTGACAAACTACAAGGAAAAGAAAGGCCCACAGGTCACTTTTGGTGACAACTCCAAGTGAATCACAAAAGGTTATGGTACCCTGATGATAGGGTCAGTCCAGGTAACAAATGTATCATATGTTAGTGGACTGAAACATAACCTGCTTTCTATAAGCCAATTTTGTGATAAAGGCTATAGTGTTGAGTTCTCAAGTAACTGTGTTGTGTAAGAAATGCATCAAACACACATGTACTACTAACAGGGTCAACGAAAGGAAATGTTTATCTTGCAGATTGGAGATCATGTCCAGAAGAGACCTGTCTCATTGCCAAAAGCTCAAGTGACCTGACTTGGTTATGACACAGAAGACTCAACCACCTGAACTTCAAAACACTCAACAAAATATCAAGGTTGAGTCTAGTGGAAGGGATACCTAATGAGGTGTTCAACAAAGATCACATTTGCAAAGCTTGCCAAGAAGGAAAGCAAATAAGAGCCTCATTCAAGAGTAAAACAAATCCCTCCATTGACAGGGTACTTCAACTACTACACATGGACCTATTTGGACATGTTACACCATCCAGCATCAATAGAAGCAAATACACACTGGTGGTAGTTGATGATTTTTCCAGATTTACTTGGGTGATCTTCATGTCCAGCAAGAAGGATACTCAACGCAGGCTACTTGAACTACTTAAGAAGATATCAAATTAAAGGGTCTATCTATTGTCAGGATAAGATCTGATAAAGGTACTGAGTTCATTAATTCTATTATTACTGACTTTTGCAACAAGTTAGGAATATCCCATGAGACCTCAGCTGCAAGAACTCCTCAACAAAAAGGGATAGCTGAAAGGAAAAATAGGACACTAAAGGAGGCTGCCAGAACCATGCTTGCTGATGCACAAATTCCCAAAAGGTTCTAGGCTGAAGCCATTCATACAGCCTGCTACACTCAAAACAGATCCATGCTCACCAAAACTCAAGGCAAAACCCCATATGAACTATGGAATGGTAGGAAACCTCAGGTATCCTACTTACATATATTTGGCTGTAAGTGTTTCATTCACAACAATGGGAAGAGACAATTGAAAACCTTTGATAGCAAAGCTGATGAAGGAATCTTCCTTGGATATTTCCAAATCAGTAGAGCTTTCTGGATATATAATCTCAGAACCCTTGTGGTGGAAGAAACACCCCATGTTGTTTTTGATGAATCTACTCTTGAGTCCAGGAAAGATCAGGCCATCAAGGATATCACTGATAAAATGACTAGCCTGACCTTGGGTAAGTCCATTGATAAGTCAGTGGATGCTTACATTCCAACATGGGACAACCTAGGATCAAAGGAGTCATGAGGTTGCACACAGAGGACAAACCAGCCTGAGGAAATCAACATTGATGGAAATGAGCTGAATAACACAATCCAAGCTCCTCAGGTAACATCTGTCAATGAAGAAGCTGACCATGTTGAGACAAATACTGAGCATAACATTCAGGGGGAAGCCAAACTAGACTGTGCTAATAACTTTGAAATAACCCTGAATAATGACTCAGGACTCCTTCCCTCTGCTCTCTCCCATGACTTACTTAATATTGCCCAATCTAGTGACTTAATCCCAGCTGAAGGGATATCCCCTATGGATAACCCCACTGAGAGAGGACAATCCAAAAAAAGCTGGTTGATTGATCATCTAATCAATCAGATTCTTGGAGATCCTAACCTTGGAGTCAAGACTAGAAGTTTTCATGGTGAAAATGCTCTCTTTTGTTGTTTTCTATCAGCACAGGAACCCAAGACAATAAAGAAAGCATTGAAAGATCCTAACTGGATCATTGCCATGGAAGAAGAGCTCAATCAGTTTACAAGAAATCAAGTATGGGAGCTTGTCAAGAGGCCCAAGCATGCAAACATCATTGGAACCAAATGGGTCTTAGAAAACAAGAAGGATGAAAATGATGTCATTATCAGAAACAAAGCAAGGCTGGTGGCAAAAGGATACTCTCAAGTTGAAGGATTGACTATGATGAAACATTTGCACCAGTAGCCAGATTAGAGGCAATCATGCTATTCCTTGCTTATGCTGCCCACAAGAAGTTCAAAGTTTATCAAATGGATGTCAAAAGTGCATTCCTCAATGGGGTCCTGAATGAAGAAGTATATATGGAACAACCCCCTGGCATTGAGGAAGGCAACAAAGTATATAAGCTTAGGAAAGCCTTATATGGCTTGAAACAAGCCCCAAGAGCCTGGTATGACACTTTGTCACAGTTTCTCTTGGAGCATGGTTTCACTAAGGGGAGTGTTGACAGGACACTCTTCAGAATCTCATATGGAGAAGACATACTCCTGGTTCAGATCTATGTGGATGATATTATATTTGGATCTCAAAATGAAGACCTATGCACAAGATTCTCACATCTCATGAAAGGAAAATTTGAGATGTCCATGATGGGAGAGATGAATTTCTTCCTTGGATTGCAAGTCAGGCAGTCCCCTGAAGGAATATTCATCAATCAAGCCAAGTACACAAAGGAGCTGATACAAAAGTTTGGTTGCAGCTCAAGCAAGGTGGTCAGGGTACCTATGAATACCAACATAAAGCTTGAACCTGATGAAGAAGGAGAAGCTGTGGATCAGACTACCTATAGAGGAATCATTGGATCTCTTCTATACCTCACAGCAAGCAGGCCTGACATCACTTATGCAGTAGGATCTGTGCAAGATATCAGGCTACTCTGATGCTGACTATGGAGGATGCAAAATTGATAGGAAGTCAACCACTGGCACCTGTCAGTTCCTTGGAAGTAAACTGATCTCATGGTTTTCAAAGAAGCAAAGTTCAGTAGCAACAAACACTACGGAAGCTGAATATATGGCAACAGGTAGTTGCTGTGCACAAATCTTGTGGATAAGGTAGCAACTAACTGACTACAACATCCAGGCCAATGAAGTACCTATCTTATGTGATAACAACAGTGCAATTGCAATATCACAGAACCATGTACTTCATACAAGATGCAAGCATGTGGATATAAGGCATCACTTCATCAGAGATCATGTGGAAAAGAATGATGTATGTCTTGTGAAAATCCACACTGACAAAAGAAGGGCTGACATACTCACAAAACCTCTGGCTGAAGCTAGGTTTCATGAGTAATCAGTGGAGTTAGGACTACTTGATCCTGAGTCAGGAAATTGATCAGGCTATTCAAGTCAGAATGAATCACTTACCAACATAACAGACTCACATGTCACTAATCAAGGGGGAATGGCTGAGTAATATTAGTGGACTCAGCTGATAAAGTCCACTGATACCAATCAGGTCCTCTGATAGTAAGTGGAAGTCACTCCACTGATCATAAAGAAGTCCACTGAAGGTAACTGGACTGAGAAAAGTCCACTGAGAACTCCACCTAGACATCCACTGACTGACGATTACTTTATTGGTAACTGTGCCTGCGGTGCATTTAATGTGATAGTAAGTGTGCAGTAAAATCTCGGGAGGTGTTTTTGAAAAGTTATTTCTCATGAAAAGCCCCATTTTTATCCATCATCCTTTTAAATCCTAACTCTTGATCTAAACTCAACCCACTTTCCATTTTCAGTAATAATTACAAAACACTTGTGAAGATAAAACACTTTATCTTCCAAATTATTACTTTCATCTCAACCATTGATCAAAACATCTCAGATTAAATCCCCACCCTTGATTACTCATATAAATAACTTCCATCCTTAGCAGTTTTACCCACGATTTCACACTTCCCTCTTTTCTCTCAACTTCCAAACCTTATTATCTTCAACCCTTGTGTTCTTACATCTCATTTCAACATGTCTTCCCCATACATTGATTTTAAAGCGCTTTCCAATAGCAAGAACTTTTGGTATAAGCCTATAGTCTCTTTCCAAAACCAAAAAGCCCTAAATGATCCACAACTCCACCATGTTAGAAAAGCCTTCCAATATGTCCAACATGCTGGACTTAGAAAGTTTCTATCTGTTGGACCTGAGAAATGTTATGATAGACATGTCTTGGAATTCTTCATTGATATGGAAAAGAGTGTCACTTCCATAAGGTCCACTGTAATGATGGAAATAGTGAGACAAGGAAGGATAAAAAGGGCCAAATGGTGATTGCTCCAGTAATGAAAAGCACAAATTTGTGCTAAGGCAGGAGGAGCTTTATGACTTCCTAGGGCTTCCAAGTGAAGGTTTGAACCCTAGCACATACATGGTTGGATAGGAGGAGGAATTCTTGGACACCATTACCAAGAAGAAGGAGCAGTATGTGCCCAACCTCAACAAGAAGCTGTTAATACCTGAGTTTGAAGTGTTGGCTGAGATTGTTGGGAAATGCATCTTAGCCAACCAAGGAAGCATTGAGCAAGTAAGGAAGATCAAGCTCAGGTTGATGGCTGCAATTGTACACTCCACTGACTGAACAAGGTTCAACTGTCATGGATTCTTTATATCCAATCTAAGGGAGGAGAGAAACAAACTAAAGGAGGTGAAAGGAAGGTTGGTGGTAGAGCACAAATTGTTCTATGCCACAAAAGTGTCTTTGATTTTGGAAAAGCTAAACCTGAAATATCCTTTTGCTTATGCAAAGCCCTGGAACAAGGCAAAAATCTTGTTTAGCTCAGACAAGTTGCTTGAAAAGATGAAGGTGGAGGGGCCTGAGTCAAGGAAGAGAACAACTCCCTCCACTGAAACCACTGAAGACAGCCCACCTCTGGATCTAAAGAAGAGGACACTGAAGCCAAGTGAAAAGATGAAATCCCACAAGGAAGAGGAATTGGAGAAAAGGAAGAGAAAATTAGTGAAGAAGGCCTTTGTGGAGAGCAAGGCTATGAGTAGCAGTTCTGAGACCTCCACCACCCACTCCTCTGCTGAAAAGTCCACTGAGGAAGAAGAGGAAGGAATGAAATCCCCCATTCATCTCCTTGCCTCTACTGCTCCTAAGGGTATTTGATTAGGGTCATAATTGCATCTTTTTGCAAGCATTTTTATAAGGTTTTGACGTGCTTATGTTCATATTTGACCCTAAAATGATATACTTTGTGCATTTAACCCTTTTTGGCTAGAAAGTTGTGATTATTGGTGGAAACGAGCAAAATAAGGAAGAAACGAGCAAGATCGAGAAAAGTCCAAGCCAATTGAAGTAATTGTTATTCCATGATGAAGAGCTCGAATAGAGGGTCACAACGAAAGAAGAATTAAGTCAATCGGAGTCCTAGAACTCAAGATATGATGAAAATGAGGAGAGTCGAGCGTGACCCGAGCTAAGCAGTGGGATCGGCAAGGATGCTTCTTAGATCGGCAGCACGTCAAAGGGGATCACGCGCTAAATCCCTGGAGCGACAGCTAGGGGCTCGTGTGAGTGGTCGTGCGATCGGGATCGTCAGGAGGCACGTTATGGTTCGACAGTTGGAGAAGTCGCGCGATCTGCAGCCAGCAATCTTGCGATCGGCATCCATTAAGCTTCAGATCAGCAGCAGTTCAAAATATCCAAAATTTCAGGGCTATTTTCGTATTTTTGCGCATTTAATGAAGGATATTTTGGACTAAACATTTTAGGCACTATAAATACTCGAAGGATCAGATTCTCAAGGCATCAAGTCATAATCCATGTCATTAGTTAGTTCTTAGATTAGATTAGAGAGAGAGAGAGGTAGTTACTAGTTGGGTTTATAAGAATTCTTCTTACGATTTTGTCTATAACTTTTGATCTACCGCTTTGATCGTTGATCCTTTTATTCCTACATTCTCGTCTCCGCTAGAGCTACGTTTCTACCGATCGAATTTCATTTTCTATTGCCGGATTGTTAGATAGCGTTTTAGAGGTAACTTGTATCTTTCCAATTTTCATTGTAATTGGTAAACTCTCTACATTCCTTTACATTTCTTGTATGATGATGATTGTTTCTAGTTTAATTGTTCTTATGTTTACCAAATTAGCCATGGGCTAATTCCTTTATGTGTTGGTGTATGACTCCTATGGAGTAATGTGGTGATAATGTTGAACTTTTGAATGCTATGAGTTGTTGTATGATCAATTCTCTATATTGATGGATTGTATGAATGCTTTACATGAGGGCTACTAGGGAGTTAGTCTCATACGAGAGTTGGGCTATTTTCCTAAATCTTCTTGTATTAGGCCAAGGCATGCTAAGTGTTTGATTAAATTCCTAAGATAGTGAGAATTATCTTTAGTGAATTGGAAGAACAATTAGAGGCTCTAATGTGTATCTAGTGAGACCTTTGCATGTTACAATGGCTTGCCAATTGATTGTACAATACCTCATTTCATGATTAAGGGATACATCACCATGTGAGACATAGGATAGTACACTAGCACATATCTCTCACATTTGCTCACTTTGCAACCCAAGGTGATAGGTAGTTTACTCTTTTGACGCATTAGTAGACAATAGATACCTTTCTCCTTTATTGCTTTGTTAGCTATCGAATTGAAACAATAATTTTCCTTACAAATCCCCATCTCCCTGTGTTCGATAAATATTAAACTTGGTCAATCTTGCCACGACGATATAGCGATCACGTACACTTGCATGTAGACACCATTTGGGCAAACAAGTTTTTGGCGCCGTTGCCGGGGAGACGGCTTGTTTGTTTGGTTGTTTGTTATTTCTTTTATTTCTGATTTATTACTATTGTGAGAGTTTTGATACTTGGTAATTCTTGCAGGATTTTGTGAATGTGAGATGGATCGATACAACTACTCTTCATATCCTCCACCAAATACTCAACCTTCTACATCCTACACTTACCATCCTTACACCTACCAAAATGAAAGAACCTACCAACCCCATCATACATCACATAACTATATGCCTTCTACATCCTATCATCAAAGAGATTCCACTTATATCAACGAAACACTACATCTTATACTCAAGAAATTGGACAACATAAGAAGTGAAGGATATAGGCATTTAGAGGAAACAAACCTAAAGTTTGATGCAATTTGCCGAGATCAAGGAGCTAGAATAAAGAGCTTAGAGGTGCAAATGGAGCAAATATCAAGAAAATGTGGGCAAAGGGCCCGAGAATGCCAATCCTATTTGATTCAAGCATAATTGAGAGAAGGATGTAGTGCTATTGAGTTAAGAAGTGGAAAAAGATATGAAGGACCAAGTGCTCCTATTTGTGATGAGGATGGAGAAAAAGGGGAAGAAGAGGAGAAGATGGATGATATAGATGTAGGAATTGGCATGGAATACTCTATTCCATTAGGTAAGGAAGATGGAAAAGAAGAGGAAAGCAAGGTGGAAGAAGGGTTGGTGGAAGAAGGAGAAAGGGGTGGAAATGAAAAAGAGGAAAGATATGTTCCTAAGTGGAAAAAAGTTAGAGAGGAGAAGGAAAAGAAGAATAAAGTGGAAGTTAATGAATGGGGGGGTCCCAAAGACGGTAGTGCCCATTCCATATCCTCAAAGGTTCGCCAAGAAAAAGCTCGATGACAAGTTCAACAAGTTTCTAGAAGTCTTCAAAAAGCTCTACATAAATATTCCATTTTATGAAGCTTTGGAACAAATGCCAAGTTATGCAAAGTTTATGAAAGATCTCTTAGCCAAAAGGAGAAGAGTCGAAGAGCCGGAAATGGTAAAATTAACTAAGGAGAGTAGTGATGCTTTGACAAGGAAACTACCTCAAAAAGAGAAGAATCCGGGATGCTTCACAATTGTTTGTGACATGGGTAATGGTGTAGTCCACAAAGCCTTATGTGACCTAGGAGCAAGCATCAATTTAATTCCACTCTCGATCTTCAAAAGTCTAAATCAAGGTCATTTAAAAGGATCATCCACCACTCTCCAATTGGCGGATGACTCAACTACCATTCCTAATGGCTTTATAGAGGATGTACTTGAGAGAATTAAAGATTTCACATTTCCAGTGAACTTCTATGTACTTGATATGGAAGAAGATAAATACATCCCTCTTATTCTAGGAAGGCCTTTCTTGGCTACCGCACGAGCGGTCATTGATGTCTATAATGGAGAGTTAACTTTGAAGCTTGGTGGGGTTGAACTTCACTTTTCTATCCAAGATGCTATGAAGCATCCAAGGGAGAATTCCTCTTGTAACTCAATTGATGTTGTCAAGCTTTGTATTCAAGAAGCTTTTGAAAATGTTGAAATTCCTTTCTTTACTTCTAATTATGAGATTCCTAACTATAATGAAGCTAAAAAAATTGATTGTCTTGTTGTTGATGATGTAGGAAATGAAGATGAAGGACCCATGAACTCTCAAGTGAAAGAGATGCTCTTGGAAATCAAAGAGGAGGAGAGTGCAACAAGGGAGGTAGGAAAAGCAAGCAAGGACAAGGAAGAGGAGGCGAGGATTGCATTAAAGCCATTGCCCGACCACCTCAAGTATGCATATCTCGATGAAGATGAAAGGAATCCGGTAATCGTATCTTCTTCTCTTAATGATGATGAACTTGATAAATTGCTTGTTATACTTAGGAAACATAAATCGGCTATAGGATGGACGGTGGATGATCTTAAGGGTGTTAATCCTTCTTTATGCATGCATAGAATACGCCTAGAAGAAAATGCTAAGCCATTAGTTCAACCACAAAGACATATGAATCCTATAATACAAGAAGTCATTAAGAAAGAAGTGTTGAAATTGCTTGGAGCATATATGATTTTCCCTATTAGTGACAGCCCTTGGGTGTCACCATTGCATGTAGTGTCTAAAACGGGTGGAATGACTATCATAAAAACTGAAAAAAATGAAGTGATTGCAACAAGGGTTGCCACGGGTTGGCGTGTTTGCATTGATTATAGGGAATTAAACAAAGCTACTTGTAAGGATCACTTTCCCTTGCCCTTTATGGACCAAATGTTAGATAGATTGTATGGTTATCAATATTATTGCTTTCTCGATGGTTACTCCGGATACAATCAAATCATGATTGCACCGGAGGACCAAGAAAAGACTATTTTCATATGTACCTATGGAACGTACGCTTGGAGACGCATGCCCTTTGGGCTATGCAATACTCCAGCTACATTCTAAAGGTTAATGATGTCGATATTCCATGGGTTAATTGTGCAAATTATGGAAGTGTTTATGGACGATTTCAGCATTTTCGGCAATACCTATGATATATGTTTGTCTAATCTTGAGAAGGTGCTAATTAGATGTGAAGAGGCGAATTTGGTGCTCAATTGGGAGAAGTGTCACTTCATGGTAAGTGAAGGTGTTGTCCTTGGCCATCACATCTCATCTAATGGGCTGCAAGTTGATCGTGTTAAGGTAGTAGCTATTGAGAAGTTACCCCACATATAAATGAGAAGGGAGTAAGATATTTTTTGGGACATGCTGGGTTTTATCGTAGATTTATCAAAGATTTTTCTAAATTGTCTAAACCCTTATCTCGTTTGCTTGAGAAAGACGTTCCTTTTAAATTTGATGATGCTTGCTTGAAATCTTTCAGGTTGCTTAAGGAAGCTTTGGTGAGTGCACCAATATTGATTACCCCCGATTGGAAAGAGCCTTTTGTTCTTATGTGTGACTCGAGTGATTATGCTATGGGGGTGGTGCTAGGCCAATTAAGGGATAAAACATTTCATGCAATCTATTATGCTTCAAAGACCTTCTCTTCGACCCAATTGAATTACACCACTACCGAGAGAGAGCTTTTGGCCATTGTATACATTGTGGAGAAGTTTCGTCCATATCTAGTGGGGACGAAAACCATTGTCTACACGAACCACTCGGCTATCAAGTTCTTGATGGCGAAGAAGGATTCGAAACCTTGGTTGATAAGGTGGGTGTTGCTCTTACAAGAGTTCGACTTGGAAATTAGAGACAAGAAGGGTAGTGAAAATGTGATAGCAGATCATTTGTCAAGATTAGTGAGAGGAGATGAGGCCTTGGAAGAAAAAGAGGAGATACTCGAAAGCTTTTCCGATGAGCGTATCTTTAGAATTGAAGGAGAAAAAAATAGGAAGTTGGAAGATGAGGCCCCGTGGTATGCCGACTTTGCTAATTTCTTAGCAAGTGGAGCAATTCCTTACGGAATGAATTCAAATGCACGGAAGCGGTTTTACAAGGAGGTACGTCGTTATAATTGGGATGATCCATATTTGTATCGTAGATGTGCCAATTCTATTATTAGGAGATGTATTCCGGATGAAGAGATTGTAAGCGTGCTTACCCATTGCCATTCTTTGCCTTGTGGAGGACATTTTGGCTCCATTAAGACAGCTCAAAAGGTATTTCAATGTGGTTTTTATTGCCCTTCAACTTTTAAGGATTGTCACATGTTCGTTGCAAAATGCGATAGATGCCAAAGAGTTGGGGGGTTGTCAAAACGTGATGAGATGCCTTTAAATATTTTTCAAGAAGTGGAGGTTTTCGACGTATGGGGTATTGATTTTATGGGACCTTTCCCATCTTCTCATGGGTGTCTATACATTCTTTTGGCTGTGGATTATGTGTCGAAGTGGGTGGAAGCAATCCCCACGAAATTCAATGATGCAAGAGTGGTGATGCAATTCTTAAGGAGGAATATTTTTGCTCGATTTGGTGTGCCAAGATCGTTAATTAGTGATGGGGGTACTCACTTCGTGAATTGGACGTTGGGAAATCTACTTGTAAAGTATGATGTGAAGCACAAGATCTCAACGGCCTATCACCCCCCAACTAATGGGTTGGCGGAAGTGTCAAATCGCCAAATCAAGCTTATCTTAGAAAAGACCGTGAGCTCTAATAGGAAAGATTGGGCAGTCAAGTTGGATGATGCACTATGGGCATATCGTACGACCTTTAAAACTCCATTGAACCTCTCCCCTTACCAACTTGTATATGGTAAACCTTGTCATTTGCTCGTTGAGCTTGAGCGAAAAGCTTATTGGGCCACGAAGAAGTTGAATTTTGATGAAAAGTTATGTGGGGAGAAGAGGCTTACTCAATTGCTTGAGTTGGATGAATTTAGGGATGAGGCATATGAAAATGCTAAGATTTTCAAGGAGAAAACAAAGAGATGGCATGATGCCAATATAAAAGAGATGTCCTTCAAAATGCTTGACCAAGTACTCTTGTTCAATTCAAGATTAAAGATGTTTCCCAGAAAATTGAAGTCAAATGGAGTGGACCCTTTACAACATCGAATTGCTTTGCAAGTGGATGGTATGAATTAATGAATGAAAAAGGGGAACTCTTCTATGCTAATGGGCACCGTTTGAAGCTTTACCATAAATCTATGTCAAAAGAAGTGACAAACTATTTGAGGCTATGTGATGTTGAGCCATGACTTGAGCTTAAGAGTTGTCTGGCTAGGGCACGTTAAATCTAAGCGCTAGATGGGAGGCAACCCATCCTTGTGGTTTATTTTGTAGCTTTTATTGTTGATAGTGTAGTTGATTGGTGTTTTTGTTTGTGTAGGTGCTTATTGTCCAAGAGGGTGCTTTCATAATATCATTGATCCAAGGGTGAGGTATTATTTCCTTCCTCTTTGTGAAATACTTGGCTTAGCCAAGTTTGGGGGTGTTATCTTGATATTTGCTTTGTGATGGATTATTTGTGACTTTGATCCTATTGGGATGATGCTATTATGTTGAGAGCTTTATTATTGTGCATTTCTTGATTTTGTCTACACTTCTTTGCCAATCTTTTTAGACCTATGGTCCAAAACAGTTTGGGGGGGGGTGTGATTGTTTCGTCATTCTCTTCGCAATGTTATTCTCATGTTGATTTTAGTGCTTATATAATGATTTTAGACCATATGTTTAGGATGAGGCCTTGGTTTTTCTTGTATTTTTGGGCATATTGTTACTTGTTTTTTAGTAGTGAAGGCATGAGATATGTTTATTGTTGTATGGATGAGTTGAGAGTCATGAGTAGTGTAATGGATTTATCTCTTGATTCTTGTTTAATCTTTGATACTGTTGATCCATAAGTCTTAAAATGTCAATGACATTAGCATTTTTGATATGATATGAGTCTTGATCACCTATACCCGTGAGTTTTGAGCCATATATGCCCGTTGCAATCTTGAATGGATGATATTCTTTAATGTGAGTTCCACACATGTGCATTTTACTCTAGAACTTGGCTTTAGTCTTGTTTGAGCCTACACTAGATAAGGATTTCACATGATATAATTTGAGGCAATCTTTGATTTATATTAGGCCACTTTGCCCTATGAGCCTACCTTGATGTCATTATCCATTGCTAACCATTTTTACGCTTATAATCCTTTCATTTGGCTAACCACAATTTAAGCCATTTTCCTTCCTTTTTGGAACTCTCTTGTCCCTATGATTAGTAGAGTGAAAAGAAGGAAGGAATATTGGTGATATGATGAAGAAATTGGTGGCCAAGGTTGAAAGAAAGTCAAACATGCTTGGATTGTTGATGTAAGAAGGTTCAAAGGCAAGTGCTTGCAAGAAATTGAAAAAGGTTGACTTTTTGAAAAATTATGGTCAAGTTTGACTTTAGTGTTGTGAGTATGATCACAACTTGTTTAAAGGGAAGATTGATTCTTGAATGTGTGATTATGAAAAAGCATGAAGAGTAGATGCAAAAATTGCATGAAGAGGTGAATGATCTCTATTTTGATTCCTTATATGCTTTACTAATCATACTTAGTCACTATTATCCATATGTTCCTCCCCTACCAAAGAGCCAACACTACAACCTTTAAAAGTCCTCAATGATGTGTGATTGAATTGTCATATCAAGTGGTGGAGAATGTAGACTTGAGCCAAGCCTATGGTAGTACGTGCATGTGGTGTGATGATTGAGTGAACCTAAACACTTGAGGGATGAGTGAAACACTTATCTTGTGAGGACCATGACTCATTGACTTGATATTGTGTTTATTGATTTGATTTTGATAGATAATTGGATGATATTGAATCTTAGACTTGCTTGATATTGAGTGATGATTCTATGGAATTAACTTGTGCTTGATGCTTCATTGATACAATTATTCCCCTTTCTTATCACTTCGTTGCTCGAGGCCGAGCAACAATCTAGTTTGGGGGTATGATTAGGGTCATAATTGCATCTTTATGCATCCATTTTTATAAGGTTTTGACGTGCTTATGTTCATATTTGACCCTAAAATGATATACTTTGTGCATTTAACCCTTTTTGGCTAGAAAATTGTGATTATATATGGAAACGAGCAAAACGAGGAAGAAACGAGCAAGATCGAGAAAAGTCCGATTTTTGGAGTCAATCCAATGGAAGTAATTGTTATTCCATGATGAAGAGCTCGAAGAGAGGGTCGCAACGAAAGAAGAATCGAGTCAATCGGAGTCCTAGAACTCAAGATATGACGAAAACAAGGAGAGTCGAGCATGACCCGAGCTAAGGAGTGGGATCTGCAAGGATGCTTCTCAGATCGGCAGCACGCTAAAGGGGATCGCGCGTCAAATCCCTGGAGCGGCAGCTAGGGGCTCGCGCGAGTGGTCGCGCGATCGGGATCGGCAGGAGGCACGTTATAGTTCAGAAGTTGGAGAAGTCGCGCGATCGGCAGCCATCAAGCTTGCGATCGGCAGCTATCAAGCTTCAGATCGGCAGCAGTTCAAAATATCCAAAATTTCAGGGCTATTTTCGTATTTTTGCTCGTTTAATGAAGGACATTTTGGACTAAACATTGTGGGCACTATAAATACTCCAAGGATCAGATTCTCAAGGCATCAAGTCATAATCCAAGTAATTAGTTAGTTCTTAGATTAGATTAGAGAGAGATAGGTAGTTACTAGTTGGGTTTATAAGAATTCTTCTTACAATTTCGTCTATAACTTTTGATCTACCGCTTTGATTGTTGATCCGTTTATTCCTAAATTCTCGTCTCAGCTAGAGCTACGTTTCTACCGATTGAATTTCATTTTCTATTGCCGAATTGTTAGATAGCATTTTAGAGGTAACTTGTGTCTTTCCAATTTTCATTGTAATTGGTAAACTCTCTACATTCCTTTACATTTCTTGTATAATGATGATTGTTTCTAGTGTAATTGTTCTTATGTTTACCAAATTAGCCATGGGCTAATTCCTTTATGTGTTGGTGTATGACTCCTATGGAGTAATGTGGTGATCATGTTGAACTTTTGAATGCTATGAGTTGTTGTATGATCAATTCTCTATATTGATGGATTGTATGAATGCTCTACATGTGTAGTTGATCATAAGGGCTACTAGGGAGTTAGTCTCATACGAGAGTTGGGCTCTTTTCCTAAATCTTCTTGTATTAGGCCAAGGCATGCTAAGTGTTTGATTAAATTCCTAAGATCGTTTGAGAATTATCTTTAGTGAATTGGAAGAACAATTAGAGGCTCTAATGTGTATCTAGAGAGACCTTTGCATGTTAGAGTGGCTTGCCAATTGATTGTACAATACCTCATTGCATGATTAAGGGATACATCACCATGTGAAACATAGGATAGTACACTAGCACATATCTCTCACATTTGCTCACTTTGCAACCCAAGGTGATAGTTAGGTTACTCTTTTGACGAATTAGTAGACAATAGATACCTTTTCCCTTTATTGCTTTGTTAGCTATCGAATTGAAACAATAATTTTTCTTAGAAATCCCCATCTCCCTGTGTTTGATAAATATTAAACTTGGTCAATCATGCCACGATGATATAGCGATCACGTACACTTGTATGTAGACACCATTTGGGCAAACAGTATTGAAGAAGGGAAGGAGGGTGAGGAAGAAGAAAAGGAGGGGGGAGAAAGCACAGAGGAGAGTGATGAGGAGGACACTGAGTCAGAAGACAGAGATGGAGGGAAAGAAGCCTCTGAGGACTCTCAAAAGTCCACAGAGGAAGCCAAAAACACATCCACTGAACCCACAACTTATGAAAACCCCACCGAAGGCTCTCAACAGCCTGAAAGTGAAGCCAAAACACAACCCCCTATCACAAAGGGCAGTGACATTCTGCCATTGTTTGAAGTAGCAGATGAGGAGGAAGTCCAGTACACTTACTTGGACTCTCTGAAGGAGGAGGCCAGTTTTGAAATTGAACAGCTTTACCCTGCCTTCAACTCCCATCCCACCCTCAAGGAAATGTTTGAGAGGGTCAGGCTACTTGTCAAGATAAAGGATGACTACCTTTATGAGTTGTTGGAAGAAGTGAAGGGGAAAGGAGAAGCTTATTGGAGAAAGGAAGAGAGAGAGAGGTGCTTGAATTTGCACAAGTGAAGAAAACATGCCTCTTATTGGCTGAATGGGAGTTTGACAAACTGGTTGCCAAGAAGCTGGATGATGTAAGAATGATTGAGGGGCCCAAGGAAAAGTCACTTGAGGATCAGGACAAAGAAGAAGGAAATGAAGGAGCCAACCTAACTGAAGAGGGTCAGGCTGGTGCCAGTCAGGGGACATCACATGCCACTGGGAGTCAGGGCACTGAAGGATAAACTGTTGCAGATCAACCTGAGTCACAGGGGACTCAGACAGAAGTTGTGCCCTCCCCTGATGAAACATCAATTGCTCAGATTGAGGGAGTAATTCAAAGTGTTGTTAAGGCTGCTGTTGAGCCGAAGTTTGAAGGGAAAGTACTTGCCAATCTTACAGGAAAGATTGAGAACATCGAAGTAATGATGGAGGAACAAGCTGTTGAAACTGCTGTGCTAGATGAGCACCTTGATCAGGTACAAGATTCTAATCTGACTTTGATCACTAATCTGTCAAGTAATGTGGATCAGATGGAGATGCATCTCTCCAAAGAGATCAATGACCTGAAGGCCAGTGTAGAGCAAGAAAGGCAGGCTCATGCACAGGCCATTGTGGCAGTCAGGCAGGAAAATAATGATGAAAGGGAAAGGATGATACAGGCTACCATCACTGCTACGGCAGGTGGCCTGATGGACAGAATGAATGAGTACTTCACAAGGAGAGAGAATTCTCTAAAGGAAGAGGTTGAAACTCAGGTTAGGCAGGCACTTTCAGTGCTTCCCACTCAGGCAGCTACAAATCTGATAATTGAAGAGTAGTTAAAGCCCTTCACGGACTTTGGAGTGGATGCTGCCTATCACCTTATGGCACTCAATGAGAAAACTGAACACTGTCTGACCAACCTGAGGGTTGTAGAACAAGATACTGCAAAGCACTTAGTGGCTCTTGCTGAACTCTCTAGGAGAGTTAGCAAGAAAGGGGAAAGGAAAGAAGGAAGGCAGGACAGGCCACTGGGAGGACCATCAGTGGGCAAGGGGCCTGATCTTGAGAAATTTGTTGCTGATGTCAGAGGAGAAATTGACATCCCTGTCAAAGAAGGAGAGCAGGCCACTGCTCATGAGAAAAGAAAGGGGATTGCTGATGCAGGAAAGGAGACCAGGCTGTCAAAAGCCAAGGAACAGATCCTAAGGGAAAAGAGACAGAGGAGTGGGAGTGTATCTGACACTCAGGCCACTAAAAGGAGGAGAGTAATGGTGACTCAGGAAGAAGAGGGGGAAGTAAGAGAACTGGTTGTTGAAAACCCCATCCTACTAGCCCAACTTGCACCTAGTCAGCCTGAAAAGGTGCAGTCCACTGAAGAATTGTTCAAGCCCACCCTGAGCCCTTTGGCTCAGGCAGTAAAGTCAGGCCAATCACTGGATGAACACAATCTCCTGAAAGCTGAGGAGAAGAGAAGGCTGATTGAAAGTGGACAGTTGAAGTCCCCACCACCAAAGAGGCCAAACAACTCTTATTGGAGAATGAAGGCAAGAAGAAGACAGGCTCAGGAGAGTGAGCTAGTTGCTAAGTTTCCCCACCTTGACTCCTGGGTCTCCAAAGACATTAATGATCAATGGGAAGAGGTAAAAAGGGAGTTTGTCTACTCCTACTATGTGACAGCGGAGTTTCCTGGAGTCGAAACTGATGAAGTCTTTCATTAGAAGATGGTGGAAAACTGGCCTGCTCTCTATCCCAAGATTCTGAATGCTTGGGTAGAGCACAGTCGTGGACAGCACTTCAAAGCTCCTGGCCCCATTCTCTTTATGCCCCCAATGGATGCAAGTGGGGAGGTCAAGATGCAAGAGATCTTGGGAGAATGGCTGCTGATATGTGAGCAGCTTGGGTTGAAGGGTCATATGAAGGAGATCATGCAAAAGAAAATGGAGCTGAAGAAGAGAGTGTTTAGCCAGTATGGATTGGAACCAGCGTTTGGAAGCCTGTAAAACGAGTGGACTGAAGAAGGAAGCCAGGAGAAGAAGAAGTTTGTTTTTAGTACCTTTTGTTATTTGGGCAGGATAGTGCTTTTCTTTTATTACAATATGGATATGTAAACTGTAATCAACTCTTGAATTAATGAAAAATATCTATCACTTTTGAGCCCAAGATAATATCTCATTATCTATTAGACTATTGCACTGTCTTTATTTGAACTATCTAACTAACCTGCAGGTACACTTTCAGGGGGAACTTTCAAAATTGAAATTTTTTCAAAGTACAAGTCCACTGAGCAATAGTCCAGTCAGTAGAGTCTTTGTTTTTATCAAAAAGGGGGAAATTGTTGGGAAATGATTAATAAAATGTTTTGAGATAATCCCAAAGATTCCCCTGTTTGAAATAAAGAGTTGTAAAACTTAGAAAAATAGCCTAACTGTTAGGAGGCTATGTCAAAAAGTTAGAAAAATAATGTTGTAAAAATCAGGCTACCTTAAGATAGAACTAGCCTGATTAAGAGTTAGGAAATACACCCATTTCTGAAGAAAGGCACCTCAGGAGACTGAGTATAAGTGACCTGACAAACTCACCTGAAGGACAAGCCTGATACATTTAATACACTTCAGTATTAAATGAGAGTAGTTGCAACACTTAAATGAAGTGTTAAATGCAACAAATGTAATGTTCTAAGTCACCTGATGAAAAGACAGAAGACTTCAATATAACCGTTTTGACTGGACTGAAGAACAACTAAGTCAGACCAATGAGAAGCTGCCACCTATGTACGGACCTGACACAAAAGACTGACCTGTCAATACCAAGTTAAGAAGCAACCAACAACCTAGGATGACATAATTTTCAAAGGCGGCTGCATTAACTCTAAGCAGGCATTTAATGAGCTTTCAACCATTAATGCTTAAGAGTTGACTATCCAAAATCTGAAGAAGATCTTGAAGAACGTTTGACTACAACATTTGACATATTTGACCATTCCAAAATCTGAGAAAGATTTTGAAGAACGTTGGAATACCAAAATAGCTTAATTTGAAACTATCTCTCCAACCGATAGTCTTTCAAATTAAGTCTATAAATACAGAAGTTGAAGAAGAAGCTAAGTAAGGGAAACTATCAAGCTCATCTGAAAATCTAAAAGCTCTCCAAAGTTCATCGCATTCTCAAGCACTCAAAATCACTCTAGTTTCCCAAGTGCTTACATTGTTTAGAGCTCAACTCTGTAATAGGCTTAAATTGTAATATCCTTATAAGCCTACTGAGATAACCCAACCTAGACACTGCTCATCATTGTAAAGGGTTATCTCGACCTTAGTTGAAGAACTCAAGCCCTTAACTTAAATAGGTTCAAAGGCTGTGAGTTGAAAGAAAGTAAGCTGAGTAGTGTCTCAGTCTGAAATCTTGAGAGGACTAGGACTCAGTGAAAATCCTAAAGATCAAGAGAAGTTGTTCTTGATCAGTGCACCTTGGCACTCTAAAATAAGGAATTCCTGAGGTTAAGGAATTCTCCTGTTAAATCAGGAAAAGTGGATGTAGGAGAGTTCAACTCCGAACCACTATAAATCCCTTGTGTCTTTATTGCTTTATTCTTTTGTGTGTGTTGTTAAAATTTGAAAAGGTGTTGAATTAATCCGCTGCATAAACTAAACTCTGATAAAATTTACAGGCCACCTATCAGGGGACTCTTCAATTCTACTGATACTTTAAGCAGATAGCCTGTGTTCTTAATTCTGTTGTTAAAACTATATTTTAAAAAAATCTGTACTTACAGGTGTATTCCCCCCATACACCTGTTATTGTTTATTTGGGACCAACAAAAGCTTCTTCACATTTCCTCGAATTTTTATCACTATACACCTTTTTCGTGCATTTTTTCTACACATCACAACTTAAAACTCTAAAAATATCATCAATATTCATCAAGCATCAATCAACTCATATTGCAAATCGAAAATTAAGCACGATCACACCCCCTAAACTTTTTTGGATCTAGAATCCTAATAAAGTTTGGAAAGAGTTATGAATTAAGATTTGCATGAATCAACTACTCAATGAATACTCAAATTTCATCTCACTAAACCAAGAATCAATCAAAATCCTTCACTATAGGTACTCCTCAAGCTATACTTGCACAAATTCAAATCAAAATAAGAGAGCAACTACCTCAATTTATAGTCGAGCTAGACATGGCAATCTTGCTTCCAAACCTACAAGCAAAACAACAAGTAACACACAAGCAAGCAAAAATCTAACTAATAAGCAAAATAAAGGATACAAAAAGGATATAACGGATGGGTTGCCTCCCATCTAGCGCTTGGATTTAACGTCCCCTAGCTGGACGCAACGAAGCTCATGTAGGATCACCATCAACAAGTTTCGCATGTCCAACATCACTTTTCCTCCTCCACCAAGAATTACCCCCATTTATTACTTTCTTCTTCTTCTTTTTACCAACTAAATCAATTTTCTTTCTCTTTTCAAAAGGATCATCAAAAACACATTCACTATTGAGATCAAGAGTTCTTACCTTTTCCTCTTCATGCTTCCCCATATAATTTCGTATAACTTTGATGACATCTCCTCCAATCTTCTTTGGGGAACTCTTGGAAGTATTATGGATCGAGAATGTAGCTCTCTCACCATTCATTCCTAGAGTAACCTCTCATCGCTTGATATTAATTAAAGTATCCGAAGTCGCAAGAAAAGGTCTCCCAAAAATGAGAGGATTATCATCATCTTCCTCAACATCAAGCACAACGAAGTCAACGGGATACATGAATTTCCCTACATGAACTACCACATCTTCAAGCATTCCTTTTGATCTCAACTTAGATCTATCAGCCAAATTCAAATCGATAAAGGTTGGCATCAAATCATTCAAGCCCAATATTATTGCAATAGATAGTAGCATCACGTTGACACTTGCTCCTAAATCACACAAGGCTTTGATCTCTTTGCTCCCTTTTATATGGCAACTCAAAGTAAAACTTCCGGGATCCTTAAGCTTCTTTGGTAGATACTTCTGTATCAAGTCACTACTTTCTTGTGTAAGCTTAACCATCTCCGGCTCATTAGATTTTCTCTTCCTTGCCATAGCATCCTTCAAAAACCTTGTATAATTTGGCATTTGCTCAATGGCTTCATGAAAAGACATGTTGGTATACAACTTCTTGAAAACCTCAAAGAACTTTTTGAATCTATCATCAAGTTTGTCTCTCAATCCTTTAGAAATTTCCACCTTCTCTTCCTTGTCCACTTTCCCTTCTTCCCCCTTACTTACCACATCCCCTAACTTTCCTACCCCCTTAGCTCTCTCTTCTTGAGTGTTTTTGACAGAGTGTGTGCAAGAATGTGGTGCGAAATGTGTGTGTTTGTGTGTAGAATACACTATATATAGGTGGTGTGAAAAAGGTGAGTCAAAGGAACAAAAAGGGTCAAACTAATCTTGGTTGTAACCGGCGCTTGGACATGCTTAGCCAGACGCTTGGACACCTTAAGCCATGCGGTCGGACATGTGTGTTCGAGCAGCACGAGTCTTGATTTCCAGGTTAAAAATGTTCGGCCACCCTTGCAGGACCGCTCGATCATGCCCTATAAAGTGCTCGATCATTGCCCAGATTTTAGAACTTCGGTTCATGATTTTTCTTCACCAATTCATGCATTTATAATCCACAGTGATTAAGGTCATAATTGCATGTTTTTGCATCCATTTCTATATGGTTTTGATGTGCTTATGTTCATATTTGACCCTAAAATGATATACTTTGTGCATTTAACCCTTTTTGGCTAGAAAGTTGTGATTATAGGTGGAAACGAGCAAAATAAGGAAGAAACGAGCAAGATTGAGAAAAGTCCAGATTTTTGGAGTCAAGCCAATGGAAGTAATTATTATTCCATGATGAAGAGCTTGAAGAGAGGGTCACAACGAAAGAAGAATCGAGTCAATCGGAGTCCTAGAACTCAAGATATGAGAAAAATGAGGAGAGTCGAGCATAACCCGAGCTAAGGAGTGGGATCGGCAGCAAGTCTTCTCAGATCGGCAGCACCTAAGGTTACGATCGTGTGCCAAATCCCTGGAGCGAAAGCAGAAGGCTGGCGCGAGCTGTCGCGCGAGCACGATAGGCAGGGTCCACGCCTGGGTTCGGCAGCTTGCGAATTCACGCGATCCCGCTGCCGATCACGATCGGCAGCCACCAAGCTCACGTTCGGCAGCAGTGTTAAAAGTCCAAAATTTCAGGGCTATTTTTGTATTTTCGCGCGTTTGATGAAGGGCACTTTGGACTAAACATTGTGGGCACTATAAATACTCCAAGGATCAGATTCTCAAGGCATCAATTCCATATCCAAGTCATAATTGAAAGTTCTTAGATTAGATTAGAGAGAGAAAGGTAGTTACTAGTTGGGTTCTTAAGATTTCTTCCTACGATTTCATTGATAACTTTTGATCTACCGCTTGGATCGTTGCTCCGTTTATTCCTGCATTCTCATCTTGACTAGAGCTATGTTTCTACCGATCGAATTTCATTTTCTATTGTCGGATTGTTAGATAGAATTTTAGAGGTAATTTGTATCTTTTCAATTTCCATTGTAATAGGTAATCCTTCTACATTTCTTTACGTTTCTTGTATGCTGATGATTGTTTCTAGTTTAATTGTTCTTTTGTTTACCAAATTAGCCATGGGCTAATCCCTTTATGTGTTGGTGTATGACTCCTATGGAGTAATGTGGTGATCATGCTGATCTTTTGAATGCTATGAGTTGTTGTATGATCAATTCTCTACATTGATGGATTATATGAATGTTTGGTATGCATAATTGATTTCTAGGGCCACTAGAGAGTTAGTCTCATATGAGAGTAGAGCTATTTTCCTAAATCTTCTTGTATTAAGGCCATTGCATGCTAAGTGTTTGCTAAAATTCCTAAGATAGTGAGAATTATCATTAGCGAATTGGAAAGATAATTAGAGGCTTTGATGTGTATCTAGGGAGACCTTTTTGCATGTTAGAGTGGCTAGCCGATTGATTGTACAATACCTCATTGCATGATTAAGGGATACTTTACCATGTGAAACATAGGATAGTACACTAGCACATATCTCTCACATTTGCTCACTTTGCAACCAAAGGTGATAGGTAGTTTACTCTTTTGACGCATTAATAGACAGTAGACACCTTTCCCCTTTATTGCTTTGTTAGCTTTCCAATTGAAACAACAAGTTTTCCTTACAAGACCCCGTCTCCTTTGGGTTCGATAAATATTAAACTTGGTCAAACTTGCCACGACAATAGCGAACACGTACACTTGCGTGAGGACACATTTCCATTGAACAAGGTTTTGACGCCGTTGCCGGGGTGACGATAATTTTGTTTGGTTGTTTGTTGTTTCTTTTATTTTCGATTGGTTACTATTGTGAGAGTTTTGATACCTGTTTCTTTGTAGGTATATGCACACAAGGAGTCAAAGGGGAGATCTATTACCCATTGATTTAGACCTTGAAACGAGCCTATGAAGAAGAAGAAGAGAAGCTAGATTGAATCAAGAGAACATGGAGAATAATCTGAATGAAGCTCGAGATGAAATGAGAGAAGAAGAACCATTGAGAGGACAAGTGCATCAAGGAGAAGAGCACTTGGCTCAAAGGTAGGTTCCACCCCAACCCCAACCTATACCACATCATTACCAACCTTATCCACCACCAAATCAACGTTATTATCCACCTCAATATCCCAACTACCAAAATTACCCAATCAACTAACCATATTACCCACCACCACCACATAATTACCTTTACTATCCATATCCACCACCACCTCAACACCAAAGACCACAAATCATAAACCCACCTCAAAACCATGAACCATTATTGCGAGACTACTTTGAGCCGAGGGTTAATGAACAATATGATGGGATCGAAAGACCTCCAATTGATGCTGAAAAGTTTGAGCTCAATACAAATCTCTTGAAGTTGTTAAAAGAATCTCATTTCGAAGGATCGAGTTATCGAGAAGATCCAAATGCTCACCTTAATAACTTCATGGAGATATGTGACACAATCAAGTACAAAGGGATGTCAGATAGTGAGAAGAAGCTCAATTTCTTCAACATTACCTTGACTGGGAGAGCTAAAGCATGGATTCGATCTATGAATCCTAAAGCTGCAACATGGGAAGAGTTGAGTTCCCAATTTTTCAAGAAATTTTACCCTCCATCGAAGATGTTAAAGGCTAGGGAAGAGATATAGAATTTCCGACAAAAGGCGAGAGAAACCATATCAAGTGCATGGGAGAGGTACCAAACCTTGTTGTTGGCTTGTCCTCAACATGGTTTGAGGGATGAAGATATACTTTTAACATTTACCATAGACTTGCATGAAGGAGACAAGAATTACTTGAATTCTTATGCCGGAGGCTCGGTTTGGACAAAGACCGTTTGTCAAGTGAACGAGATCATCGAGAATATAGCTACAAATGATACTTTCCAAAGGGAAGCTAATAGTGGAACGGGTGATCGAGTTGCACTTCTTGAGGAAAAAATGACAAATGTGTTGAATTTGTTCTATGGAGGCCAAAACCAAAATCAAGCTCCAGCTCCTATGCATGTAAGTGTTGTCGAAAGTCTTCCTCCTCCTACTACCTCTACTCAAGAAGAAATGAATTACATGGGTTGTCCTCAATACAACAATTCTTTTCCAAGTAATCAAAGGACAACATATGTTGCTCCACCTTTTAGACAACAAGGAGGTCAATATCCGAATCAAAGCAACCCTCCTTTCAACCCTAATAGGAGGCATGAGAACTTTTCATATTCCAATCCTAAGGGGGCAATCCAATTGTCACCCGGGATTGATCCGGGGTCAAAGCCACCTAACAATGAGGGTAAGGGGAGCATTGAAGACACCTTGACATTGATTTTGAAGAAGATGGAAAATTTTGAAGTGGAATTTAGAAAGATGAATAGTGAAACGAATAAAAGGGTTGATGACTTGTACACTTCACAAGGAAACCAAATTAAGAGCTTGGAGTATCAACTTGGGCAAATTGTTTCATCCTTAAGCCCACAAGTGAATAAAGTTAAGTTCCCTTTTACAACCGAAATTAATCCTCGTGAGCATTGTAATTCCATTTCATGTGTGGAGATTGCAAAGGAGGTGGTAGGGAATGATTCTTTGAAATTGTTTCATGACGAGATAGTGGAGGAAGCATTTTGTAGTGAGAATGTGAAATTGGTGAAGGGTAGTGAGAAAGACTTGGGGGTAGAAGAGAGTGTTAAGGAAAAAGAAGTGAAAAAGAAAGGGAAAATAGAGTTAGGGGGTGAGGTTTGATTGGAGGAAGAAGGGTTAGCGGATGAGAAGGAGAAAGTGGAAATTTCAAAGAGAGTTAAAGAAAGGATTGATGAGAGGCTCAAGAAATTTCTTGATTTGTTTACAAAGTTGTATGCTAATATGCCTTTCAAAGAGGCTATTGAGCAAATGCCTACTTATACAAGGTTTTTGAAAGACCTAATGTCGAAGAAGAAGAAAAAGGAGTCTGAAATTGTCAAACACACTCAAGAGAGTAGCAAGCTTATCATGAAGCATCTTCCGAAAAAACTCAAAGATCCCGGCTGTTTTGCTTTGGATTGCCAAATTGAAAGAAGCAAAGTTATTAAGGCTTTATGTGATCTTGGGGCTAGTGTGAATGTGATGCCTTTATCTATAGCTCAAAGGCTTGGATTAAAGGACATGATGCCCATGTCGAGCAATCTTTTTATGGCAGATAATTCGAAGGTGCAACCGAGAGGAATAGTGGAAGATGTTGTTGTTCAAATTGGCAAGTTCTTATATCCGGTCGATTTTGTGATTCTAGATGTAGAGGAGGACAAGCATACTCCTCTAATTCTTGGGAGACCTTTCCTTGCGACTTCGGATGCATTGATCAATATGCAAAAAGGAGAGGTTACCTTGAGGATGAATGATGAGAGAAATACGTTCTCTATCTATGATTCTTCAATGAGTTCCCCAAGAGTTGAGGGTGAAAATGCAAGTAAGGTGATGAGAACTTGTAATTTTGAGAATAAAGTGAGTGCAGAGATTCTCTTTGAAAAGAAGAAAAAAATGAATGAAGAAAAGGGGGTGAAACATTTGGTGAAGAAAGCTTGGTTTTGGAGGAGGAAATTGAGTGATGTAAGTTACTCAACCCTCATTAATTTTGATGTTCCTTGAGCGTTATTGCGTCCGGCTAGGGGACGTTAAATCCAAGCGCTAGATGGGAGGCAACCCATCCGTATCCTTTATTTTTGTAGTTAGATTTTGTTTGATTTTTGTGTCGGGATAGAAGCTTGAGTTTTATTTGCTATGATAATTTTTTGCGATAATTGCATGTTGATAATGAGCTTATATGCTTAGGAGGAGTTTGAGGAGTGAATTCTTGTCATGATTATGATTAATGTGTGGTTTTGAGTTGAGAATATGTAATTCATTGGCTTTAATGTGCTAGCAAATTTTAATTTACCACTTTTCCAAACTTTATTAGGATTTACAATCCGAAAAAGTTTGGGGGGGTGTGTTCGTGTTAAATTTTTCTTAATTTTCTATCATATTTGATTGATATTCATGGTATATTTTGAGTATGATTTGAGTTATGTAGGAAAAGTACAAGAAAAATGGTGAAATATAAACAATTTTCGAAGTGGGGGAGTAAAGGCCCAGATCGACAGCACCTCTACTAGCGATCGGCAGGACCCTAACCTGGGATCGCGCGGACGCTGCCTGGAGCGGCAGCAAGGAGCTGACGCGCGAGTGCGTTCGGCAGCAAGAAAGAAGAGGTTCGGCAGGTTGCAATTCCATGAGAACATGCTGCCGAACGGCGCGATCAGCAGCTAGCATGTAGGGGAGCGCGCGACGTGTAAGGAAGTCCGATTTTTAACCTATTTGGGTCAAACTTTGAACACAATTTCCAAGGTAAGCCCACTAACCCTCTTTCCTTTTAAATACACTTTTTCACACACAAACACACACTCAAAATTCTTGCTCTCTCTCTCAAAACTTACGAAAGAAAGAAAAGAAGGAAGAAGAAGAAAAAAAATTTTACTTCTCAAGTTTTCGACCTCTTCTCGTTAAATCCTTCTACAGGTATGTTCCTTTCACTCTCCTCTATCTAATTCTTGTAATATTGAAAAGAATCCTTGGTGACATTGCCTAGAATTAAAAATTGAATATCTAGGGTTCTTGAGCATGAAATTGGGGATTTTTGATTTTATTGAGTTTTTGTGCAATTGATGATGTATATATGCTACATTGTTGATGGGAAATCATTTAGGAACCCAATTGCATGCCAATTTTGTGTATTTTGGACTTAATTGAGGATTGAAATTTTGGGGGTAGGCATAGTGACGAATTTTGGGAATGTTATACAATATTTGGATTGTCGTGATATTGTTGTGCTAATTGTTAATGGGTATGAGTATATTGATGCTAGGTTGAGTTAATGATGTTAATTCACCTATGATTTTTGCTTATTGGAGGTTTTATGCATATATGGCATTGGCATGACTATTATTTGCATAATTTCCTTTGATTCTAGAATAGGACCCATTGTGTTCAATCTTAGCATGCTTGTTGAGTAAAGAGTGATTTGGCATGAATATATTTTTGCTAAGTTCCTATCTTGAGAGCCCCACCCTATGTGCATTTGGGAGATGATTTTCTAGTTCATCCTATACTTTGTTGTTCACATATGGTATTTTGTAGGAATGACTAGGAAAGGAAAGGAAAAGCTACAAGTTCCAATACAAACGAGAAGTGGAATGATCCCACTCTAGAAGAAGCATGTCAAGTAAAGTGTGGAGATAAACCATCAAATCATGAACTCTATTTAGAGATAATGATACGTATTTCAAATTGTTTGCAAAAGTGAAGAATGTAGAGTTCTATACGGGAAGGTATTATGATAAGAGAACCACCACACTTTGCAATTTTGGTGAAGATGTAGAAGAGTTGTTCGAAAGGATTGGTTGGAAAGGTCTACTCTCCATGGAGTTCTATGGGTATTCCGAAGCGGCATGCATTGAAGTCTTGAGCACATTAGTAGTGGTGGAGATTGATGGAGTTCCTACCAAGGCCAAGTTTTGGTTTAAAAATGAGGACTACGTCTTGACCACCGATCAAATCAACCAAATCTTTGGTTGTGTGGAGAAAGTTCCTAGGCATCACTTCTACTCTTGGGAGGAATTAACTCGAGCTCAAGAGACATTGAACTTGATTAGTAAAGATGGAGGTGAGTATGTAGCCCAAAGTTCTAAGGCATCTCGCCTTGCGAATCCTATCTTGTTTTATGCGCACAAGGTGCTAGCAAACACTGCTTTTGCTAGGATCGAGGGGATTAGTGTTCGGGGTGAAGAGGTGTTTATTCTCCATTCCATGTTGACGTCCAAGAGAGCTAATTTTGGCGCTTATCTTTTGAAGAATCTTAGCCACCAAGCCACGAGGGTAAATTGCTGTTATGATGGATTGATCACATTCATGATGCAAAAGGTAAGTCCAACAAGGAATAGAGAGGTTATTTCACCCGAGCTCGTTGATTTGACCTTCATGATCAACACGAAAATTTTCAAGAAGAAGGGAAATGTCATTTGCATCATAGTGACAAACTCAAAAGACCTTTTCCCTTTACTCGATTATGATCTCCTTACAGTGACAAAAAGGAAAAATTTGTTGCTTAAGTCCCCTTTGCACTTGCAAATCAAAGAGGAATTTAATCGAAGGGCGTTTAAGAGAAAGAGGGGTGAATCAAGCACCCAACCCCAAGAGGATGCGCAAGAAGAGGAACATGAGCCGATGCAAGAGGAGTACTATAATCAAGAGGGTGGACATGTGTTTGAGGGACTGACTTTATAATGAATGGGGCCATGAGGTAAGGTCGTTGAGGACGGATGTGGACGATCTTAGGAATGATTACTCGTTCCTTCGATCGGACATGACGAGGTTAACCGACAGTTATCATCTTCTCAACAATACGGTGGACTCCATCAACAGGAATGTGAACACTATGTCCAACAATATGGAAGAGATCCTCGATGCACAGCGGGCTATGATGCAGTGGCACATCAGCGAGCGGCACTTTACTCATCCTCGTTATCCTCTTCGTGAAGTGATGATTTTGATCTAACTTCATAAGGATGGGTAACATTCTCTTATCTCTATCATGTTTCTATCCCGAATTTTTTCTAGTTTATTTGTTTGAATTGACATTGTTATGATTCATAGTTTATTTATAGGAGTTTAATTTGTTGGATGATGCTTTATCTTTTGGTTTTGATTTGATGATACTTTTTGTGATGGATTATTTAATTTGGATCTTATTGCTTATGATGCTATTTTGTTTGAGCTATATTCTTGTGCATTGCTTGATATTGTCTCCACTTCTTTGCCAAACTTTTTAGACCTATGGTCCAAAAAAGTTTAGGGGGGGGGGGGGTTGTGAT
>JAPKLY010000011.1:1365498-1413551 GCA_026898435.1 Prunella vulgaris
CCCCTGTGATCGTTTTGTCATTTTCTTCGCAATGCTATTATTATATTGATTTTTAGTGCTTCTATGATGTTTTAGCCCATATGCTTAGGTTGAGGCCTTGTTTTGCTTGTTATTTTGGCCATATTGTTACTTGCTTTGAGTGGTGAATGCATGATATGCTTATTGTTGTGTGGATGAGTTGAAAGTTTGATTAGTGTAGTGACTTATTTCTCGATTCTTGTCTTATCTTTGACACTTTTGATTTCATGATTCTTGAGATTTTAATGACATGAGCATTTTTTATATGATATGAGTCTTGATCACCATAACCCGTGAGATTTGAGCCATATATGCCCGTTTCAATTGTGAACGGATGATATTATTTGATGTGAGTTCCACACATGTGCATTATACTCTAGAACTTGGCTTTAGTCTTATTTGAGCCTACATTAGATAAGGATTTCACATGATATGAGGCATTTTCTTTGATTTATATTGAGCCAATTAGCCCTATGAGCCTACCAATGATATTGATATCATTTGCTACCCATGTTGTGCTTATAATCCTTTCATTTGGCTAACCACAATTTAAGCCATTTTCCTTCCTTTTTGGAACTCTCTTATCCTTATGATTAGTAGAGTGAAAAAAAGGAAGGAAGATTGGTGATATGATGAAGAAATTGGTGGCCAATGTGGAAAGAAATTCTATGCATGGATTGTTATGAAAAGAAGGTTCAAAGGCAAGTGCTTGTAAGGAATTGAAAAAGGTTGACAATTTCACTCTAGTGTTGTGAGTAAGTTCACAATTTTGCAAAAAGGGAAGAATGATTCTTTGAAGTGTGATTTTGAAATAGCATAAAGAGCATGTGTACAATTGCATGAAGATGTGAATGATCTCTACTTTGATTCCTTCTATGCTTTACTAATCATATTGATGTGTGAAAGAGCCAACACTACAACCTTTAAAAGTCCTCATTGATGTGTGATTGATTTGTCATTACAAGTGGTGGAAAATGTAGACTTGAGCCAAGCTTATGGTAGTATGTGTATGTGGTGTGATGTATGAGTGAGCCTAAACACTTGAGGGTTGAGGTAAACACTTATCATGTGAGGATCATGACTCATTGATTTGACATTATGCTAATTGATTTGATCTTGATAGATGATTGGATGATCTTGTATCTTAGATTTGCTAGACATTGAGTGATGATTCTATGGCATTGATCTTGTGCTTGATGCTTCATACATACAATTATTCCCCTATCTTATCGCTTCGTTGCTCGAGGCCGAGCAACAATCTAGTTTGGGGGTGTGATTAGGGTCATAATTGCATGTTTTTGCATCCATTTCTATATGGTTTTGATGTGCTTATGTTCATATTTGACCCTAAAATGATATACTTTGTGCATTTAACCCTTTTTGGCTAGAAAGTTGTGATTATAGGTGGAAACGAGCAAAACAAGGAAGAAACGAGCAAGATTGAGAAAAGTCCAGATTTTTGGAGTCAAGCCAATGGAAGTAATTATTATTCCATGATGAAGAAGTTGAAGAGAGGGTCGCAACGAAAGAAGAATCGAGTTAATCGGAGTCCTAGAACTCAAGATATGATGAAAACGAGGAGAGTCGAGCATGACCCGAGCTAAGGAGTGGGATCGGCAACAAGTCTTCTCAGATTGGCAGTACCTAAGGTTACGATCACGTGCCAAATCCCTGGAGCAGCAGCCGAAGGTTCGCTCGAGCACGATCGGCAGGGTCCACGCCTGGGTTCGGCAGCTTGTGAATTCGCGTAATCCCGCTGCCGATCACGATCGGCAGCAACCAAGCTCACGTTCGGCAGCAGTGTTAAAAGTCCAAATATTTAGGGCTATTTTCGTATTTTCGCTCGTTTAATGAAGGGTACTTTGGACTAAACATTGTGGGCACTATAAATACTCCAAGGATCAGATTCTCAAGGCATCAATTCCATATCCAAGTCATAATTGGAAGTTCTTAGATTAGATTAGAGAGAGAAAGGTAGTTACTAGTTGGGTTCTTAAGATTTCTTCCTACGATTTCATTGATAACTTTTGATCTACCGCTTGGATCGTTGATCCATTTTTTTCTGCATTCTTGTCTCGACTAGAGCTACGTTTCTACCGATCGAATTTCATTTTTTATTGCCGGATTGTTAGATAGCATTTTAGAGGTAATTTGTATCTTTTCAATTTCCATTGTAATAGGTAATCCTTCTACATTTCTTTACGTTTCTTGTATGATGATGATTGTTTCTAGCTTAATTGTTCTTTTGTTTACCAAATTAGCCATGGGCTAATCCCTTTATGTGTTGGTGTATGACTCCTATGGAGTAATGTGGTGATCATGTTGATCTTTTGAACGCTATGAGTTGTTGTATGATCAATTCTCTACATTGATGGATTGTATGAATGTTTGGTATGCATAATTGATTTCTAGGGCCACTAGGGAGTTAGTCTCATACGAGAGTAGAGCTATTTTCCTAAATCTTCTTGTATTAAGGCCAATGCATGCTAAGTGTTTTCTAAAATTTCTAAGATAGTGAGAATTATCATTAGTGAATTGGAAAGACAATTAAAGGCTTTGATGTGTATCTAGGGAGACCTTTTTGCATGTTAGAGTAGCTGGCCGATTGATTGTACAATACCTCATTGCATGATTAAGGGATACTTCACCATGTGAAACATAGGATAGTACACTAGCACATATCTCTCACATTTGCTCACTTTGCAACCCAAGGTGATAGGTAGTTTACTCTTTTGACAAATTAGTAGACAATATATACCTTTCCCCTTTATTGCTTTGTTAGCTTTCCAATTGAAACAACAAGTTTTTCTTACAAGACCCCGTCTCATTTGGGTTCGATAAATATTAAACTTGGTAAAACTTGCCACGACAATAGCGAACACGTACACTTGCGTGAGGACACATTTCCATTGAATAACAAATATCATAAATTATTGCAAATATCAAATATGAAGAATAATCTCTCCCCCAAACTTCTTCGGATTGTAAATCCTAAAAGTTTGGAAAAGAGTGATGAATATTGAATTTGCCAATCATCTAAACACTAATCAAAGAAATATCAAGCAAAACACTACCTAAAACATGTCCTACCAACTCAATATAAACTCCCCCAACTATTCTTGCTACCCTATCAAACAAACAACAAGAAAGAAATAAACGATCAAACTAAAAAAGCAAACAATCAAAGCAAGCAACAATTTTTTAAGGATGGCCAAAAACTCGTTTGCCAATTTCGTGCTCACACGCAAGTGTACGTGGTCGTAGTGTATGTGGAAAGGTGACCAAGTTAAAATATATCGATCTCAGGGAAACAGGGCGATGATTAGTAAGGATGTTTTTAGAAAAGTAGAATCTAAGAGAGCAAGTAAAGATCTTGGGTTTCTATCTACTTTGTTTGAAAAAATATTGAAAAGCTAACTATCACCTTATTGTGAAAGATGAGCAAGTGTGAGAAGAATGCAATAGTGTAATCCCCTTATGGTTCATTTGGTGCCTATCTTATTGTTTGCCAAAATCGTGTATGATTTCCACGCAAGTGAACGTGGTCATTGTTGTCGCGGCAAGTTAACCAAGTTAAATATCGAACACAGGGAAACGATGCGATATCAAGCAAGCATTGAATGTCTACAAAAGGCTAAAAGCTAGGAAAGCAAGAAAACCATCAAGGATTCTATCTACTATGGCAAAGCAAAGTAAATCCTAACTATCACCTCAAAGAAGTGAGCAAGTGTGAAGTGTACATGGAAGTAATCCTACTATGGTTCCTCTAGTGTCCTATCCATCCTAGCATGCTAAAGGTCTCTTGGTGTCCTAGTCAAACCAACTAGTGTCTAGATCTCTCTACAACACAAGGTAAGCTCTATTGGATGTCTAGATCTCTCTACAACTCCCAATACTCCAATTAAGAGGTCTTAGGCTAATATGCAATTCTCATTGGTCATACTAGCAATATATCAAACACTTGGTATGCATAAGGTTCTTATAGCTCAATTCTCATTTCATAGCTAACCATATAAGCCATACATTCCAATTAACATACCAAACATTCATACAAGTCATTAATAAGAGAACTAATTCAACAAGATCACTAATTCATGAATAGGATTAACAAGAACTAAATTCACCATAGTATTCATACAACCATGCAACAAGGATATTAGCCCATGGCTAATTGGAAATGAAAATCAACAATGAACAATGTAAACATCATGAATAGTAACTATAACAAGAGAATTAAAGGAAAACTTACCATATGAAGAGAAATTGAATACAAGCATCAAACCTTGAAAATACTATCTCTAAATCTGGAATGCAAAATACAAAACTGAACTGTAGAAACGTAGCTTGAATCGAGAGAAGAACGTAGGAACAAACGGATCGAAATTCTGATGGACGGATCTAAAGTTATGGACGAAAGAAGATTGAATCTAACTAAGAACCCACTAATAATCTCTAATCTCTCTCTCTAAAACTACCTAATGATCTAACTAATGAAGATGATTTCTTTCTTGGAAATCTGATCCTTGAGGTATTTATAGTGCCCACAATGCTTGTTCAAAAATGCCCTTCATTAAACGCGCGAAAAGACGAAACAGCCCTTCGAAAATGGAACAATCGAGCCATCGCACGATCGCCAGCAGGTGGCCGCACGAACCAGGCTCGTGTGAGCGTTCGTGCGGCACGTTGTCGCCCGAACCAGAGTTTAGGCGCACGAACGTAGCCCATGGTCACACGAGTCAGGCCTGTGGTCGCTCGATCCCGGCTTCGACTTGTGCGATCGATCCTCGACCTTCTCGTTTTCTCCATATCTTGAGTTCTAGAGCTTCGATTAACTCGATTCTTTTTCCATTGCGATCCTCTCTTCGAACTCTTCGACATGGTATCACATTTGTCTTCATTGGATCAACTCAAATTTTCTGAACTTTTACGAACTTGCTCGTCTCTTCCTCGTTTTGCTCATTTTCACCTATAATCACAACTTTCTAGCCAAAAAGGGTTAATAGCACAATTTATACCATATTAGGGTCAAATATGAACATAAGAACATCAAAACCATATAGAAATGGATACATAAACATGCAATTATGACCCTAATCATACCCCCAAACTAGATTGTTGCTCGTCCTCGAGCAACGAAAAGATAAGATAGGGGAATAATTGTATCAATGAAACATCAAGCACAAGTCAAATGCCATGAAAATATCAATCAATATCAAGCAAATCTAGAATGCAATCTCATCTAATCAACTATCAACAATGAATCAATGAGCAAGATATCAAGTCAATGAGTCAAGATCCTCACAAGATAAGTGTTTAGCTCAACCCTCAAGTGTTTAGGCTCACTCAATCATCACAACAAATACACATACTACCATAAGCTTGGCTCAAGTCTACATTCTCCATCACTTGAAATGACAATTCAATCACACATCAATGAGGACTTTTAAAGGTTGTAGTGTTGACTCTTTGGTAGGGAAGGAACATATGGGTAAAAGTGACTAAGTATGATTAGTAAAGCTTAGAAGGAATCAAAGTAGAGATCATTCACCTCTTCATGCAATTTGCACTTTCTCTTCATGCTCTTTCAAAATCACACTTCAAAGAATCAATCTTCCCTTTTTTCACAATTGTGAACTTACTCACAACACTAGAGTCAAACTTGACCATAATTTTTCAAAAAGTCAACCTTTTTTCAATTTCTTGCAAGCACTTGCCTTTGAACCTTCTTTTGAATCTATCCATGCATAGAACTTTTTTCCACCTAGGCCACCAATTTCTTCATCATAACACCAATCTTCCTTCCTTCTTTTCACTCTACTAATCATAAGGACAAGAGAGCTCCAAAAAGGAAGGAAAATGGCTTAAAGTGTGGATAGCCAAAGGAAAGGATAATAGGCACAAGATGGGTAGCAAAGGATATCAAAATCAATGGTAGGCTCATAGGGCAAAGTGACTCGATATATATCAAAGAAAATGCTTCATCTCATATCATGTGAAATCATTATCTAGTGTAGCCTCAAATAAGACAAAAGCTAAGTTCTAGAGTATAATGCACATGTGTGGAACTCACATCAAAGAATATCATCCGTTCAAAATTGAAACAGGCATCAAAAGCTCAAAACTCACGGGTATAGGTTGATCAAGACTCATATCATATAAAAAATGCTCAAATTATCAAAGTATCAAGCATCAGAAAATTAATCACAACTAGACAAGACAAGAATTAAGAGATAAATCCACTACATCTAACATGAACTCTCAACTCATCCACACAATCATAAGCATATCTCATGCCACACTACTCTAAGCTAGCAACATCATGGCAAAAATCAACAAGCAAAACAAGGCATTCACATGAGCATAAGGTCACAAGACATAAGAAAGCACTAGAAATCATTAAAAAGCATAGCATTGCAATGAGATTTGCGAAACGAAGACACCCCCCAAACTTTTTTGGACCAAGGGTCTAAAAAATTTGGCAAAGAGTGAAGAAAAGATCATGCAATGCATCAATCAAAGCACAATACCACAAGAATCAACAATTAAGCTCAAAATAGCAATCTACCATCAAGCGAACTAAACCTAGGAATGGAAGCAAATAGGGAGAAATAAGTGTAAAGACATACCTTGAGTTGGGATTAAGAATAGGAGAGTGACTTGCCACTTACACGAAAATGTCCTTCTTGGCAAAGTGAGAGAGAAATCTCCTTATCACACCTTTCTCAAGCTCACAAGTCTCATCCATTATCCTTGCAAATCAACATTTGAAGATTGAACACAAAGGATCCGAAAAAGTTTGCAAAAGAGTGATGAAAACAAGATTTGCAAAGAATCAATGAACAAACAATGCATGTATAAGCTCAAGTAAACCAAGAAATCGCCATTTATACAAGAGGCAACACCCCCAAACTAGGGTAAATCTCATGCACCAACCAAGGTAAGAGAATACACTGCCTCATATCAATGTTCAAGAATTCCAAAACACATCCCTAAGCTTCAAATTCCTTCATTAAAACAACTAGAAAACAAAATATCTAACTACCAAGCAAACAACAAAACAAGCAACATTTTTTTTAAGGATGGGTTGCCTCCCATCTAGCGCTTGGATTTAACCTCCCCTAGCCGGACGACACCAATGTTAGCTAAAGGGCCACGGATATTTGGCATTCCTCCCATTATACAACAATATCAAAGCATTATGACTAAGGAAACATGTAGGATTTCTACCCCAAACACCTACTTTCCTTATCATTTTAAACTTATAAGCACAAGCATTTTCTTTCTCATTTCTTCTCAAACCAATCCACCCCCATCTCTTACTATCAAAAATTTTAAAAAGGATTTTCAATTCAATCTTATCATTGATCAACTCTAGAGGCAAGACAAATTCACAATGAACAACATTATCCAATATAGCACAAGTAGAAGAGTCCAAGAGTTTAGAAATGCTTATTTCAAATGTAAGCTCCTCTTCCACTTTATTTGGTTGTTCTTTTTCCATAAAGCTCATGTCCATAAGTGGACATTCATCTTCCTCTTCTAGTTCTTCTTTCTTTCCTCCTCTTGAATCTTCTCCTTCCTTATCCTTCTCTTCTTGATTTTGATTCCTATCAATATATACAAATGAAGTATCATCATCACTATCATCATAAAGAGGATTAATATCATACTCAATATAATCGTAAAAAGTATTCATAAAGCTCTTAAAATCAGAAGTATTTTGAGCATGAGTAAATTTGATCTCTTCATAATCATCTCTAGCTTCTTCATCCTCTTCACTTTCATCGATTTCTTCTTTTTCCTCCTCCTTTACACACTCTTCTCTTTCTTCTTCTAGTCCATCCTTCTTTTCTTCTTCATTCCTAATCAATATAGCATGAGAAAATTTATAAGCAATATCATCATTAATAATAGGAATTTCATAGTCAATGTAAGCATTAGAAGGTTCAATAGACATTTTAGCTCCAATACAATCTAGAATAGAAAGAGATTTCTTCTCCTTATGATGATGATCATCATCTTTATCTTCCACATGCCCTTCTTCCCCCATGATTTCCACTTCCCCTTCATCTTCATCATTACCCCCATCTTCCTCCTCACGCATCTCATTGACTTGAATTCTCAATTGCTCCATTTGGAACTCCAAACTCTTGATTTGATGACTTCGAGACATGAACATTTCATCAAACTTCTTGTTTGTCCTCTCAAAGCACCTTTTACCTTCCATTCTCATTTCATCCAATTTCTTGAAAATTTGAGCTAGAGTCTCATCTAAATGGCTAGGAGGATTTTCTTCTTGATGACAAGGCATAGGAATGGGTGGAGTATAGGAATATGGCTCTTCATAAGAGGTATAGGAATATGGATCCTCATAAGAGTGGGAATCTTGATATGAATAGGGAGTAGGAGGATAAGGCTTTTCTTGTGGAGGCAGTGGTTGATTTGGGTAAGGTTTATAGGTATAGTAATTAGGAGGATATGTGTCTTGTGGGGAATACAAGTAATGGTTGTATTCGCCCATCTCAATCGAGCCCACTCCTACAAAAACAATCAAGTATCAACACTCACCAAAAATAGTCAAGTAAACAAAGAAACAAAGAAAAACAAAGTAAACAACAATACAAGCCTAACAAAGTGATCGTTTCCCCGGCAACGACACCAAAAACTTGTTTTGGCGTTGCCGGGACTCAAGGATGCTCAAACAAACAAACAATACAAACCAACAATATTCAAAACATTCAAGTAAACAATCAACAACTCGCTCAACAAAGAGATCGTTTCCCCTGCAACGGCGCCAAGAACTTGTTTGCCAAAATCGTGTATGATTTCCACGCAAGTGAATGTGGTCGTTGTTATCGTGGCAAGTTAACCAAGTTAAATATCGAACACAGGGAAACGATGCGATATCAAGCAAGCATTGAATGTCTACAAAAGGCTAATAGCTAGGAAAGCAAGAAAACCATCAAGGATTCTATCTACTATGGCAAAGCAAAGTAAATCCTAACTATCACCTCAAAGAAGTGAGCAAGTGTGAAGTGTACATGGAAGTAATCCTACTATGGTTCCTCTAGTGTCCTATCCATCCTAGCATGCAAAAGGTCTCTTGGTGTCCTAGTCAAACCAACTAGTGTCTAGATCTCTCTACAACACAAGGTAAGCTCTATTGGATGTCTAGATCTCTCTACAACTCCCAATACTCCAATTAAGAGGTCTTAGGCTAATATGAAATTCTCATTGGTCATACTAGCAATATATCAAACACTTGGTATGCATAAGGTTCTTATAGCTCAATTCTCATTTCATAGCTAACCATATAAGCCATACATTCCAATTAAACATACCAAACATTCATACAAGTCATTAATAAGAGAACTAATTCAACAAGATCACTAATTCATGAATAAGATTAACAAGAACTAAATTCACCATAGTATTCATACAACCATGCAACAAGGATATTAGCCCATGGCTAATTGGAAATGAAAATCAATAATGAACAATGTAAACATCATGAATAGTAACTATAACAAGAGAATTAAAGGAAAACTTACCATATGAAGAGAAATTGAATACAAGCATCAAACCTAGAAAATGCTATCTCTAAATCCGGAATGTAAAATACAAAACTCAACCGTAGAAACGTAGCTTGAATGGAGAGAAGAACGTAGGAACAAACAGATCGAAATTCCGACGTACGGATCAAAAGTTATGGACGAAAGAAGATTGAATCTAACTAAGAACCCACTAATAATCTCTAATCTCTCTCTCTAAAACTACCTAATGATCTAACTAATGAATATGATTTCTTGCTTGGAAATCTGATCCTTGAGGTATTTATAGTGCCCACAATGCTTGGTCAAAAATGCCCTTCATTAAACGCGCGAAAAGACGAAACAACCCTTCGAAAATGGAACAATCGAGCCATTGCACGATCGCCAGCAGGTGGCCGCACGAACCAGGCTCGTGTGAGCATTCGTGCGGCACGTTGTCACCCGAACCAGAGTTTCGGTGCACGAATGTAGCCCATGGTCGCACGAGTCAGGCCTGTGGTCGCTCGATCCCGGCTTCGACTTGTGCGATCGATCCTCGACCTTCTCATTTTCTCCATATCTTGACTTCTAGAGCTCCGATTGACTCGATTCTTTTTCCATTGTGATCCTCTCTTCGACATGGTATCACATTTGTCTTCGTTGGATCAACTCACATTTTTTGAACTTTTACGAACTTGTTGGTCTCTTTCTCGTTTTGCTCATTTTCACCTATAATCACAACTTTCTAGCCAAAAAGGGTTAATAGCACAATTTATACCATATTAGGGTGAAATATGAACATAAGAACATCAAAACCATATAGAAATGGATACAAAAACATGCAATTATGACCCTAATAACTTATCATAGCATGTAGTTCCATTGATTGATCAACTAAGCCTATGCTTCATTAAGTGTGTAGATCTCTCAAACAACACATAATACTATAATTGAGAGGTCTTTACTCATAAACAATTCTCATTGACTTAAGAGCATTTAATCAAACACTTGGCATGCACAACAATCAATCAAGAACTTCTATGAACAAGCTCAATTTTCATATGTTGCTAATCCACTTAGGCTCTAAACATCCAATTAGCATCCCAAACATTCACACAAATCATCAATTAGGAGAATTAACCAATCAATTTCACTAAACATGCATAGGAATAATAGAACACCAAATTACTACATAAGGATTATACACCAATGCAATAAGGGAATTAGCCCAAGGCTAATTGAGTGATCGAATCAACAATTAAGTACACTGGTATCATGATTAATACAAAAATCTAAAGAGATTTCAAGAGAATTACCTATTACAATGGAATTGAAAGATTACTCTACTACCTTGAAAATCCAACTCTTGATCTGGAAATCAAAATGCAAAAACGAACTGTAGAAAGAAATCTCTCTATGCTACGAATCTAATGATATAAACGGATGAAGAATCTAATTGCTAGATTGAACACAATTGTATAGAGAAGTGAATGGAATTAAGAAAACCCACTAATAACCGCCAAATCTCTCTCTAAAACCTCCCTAATGAATGTGGAATGAAGAAAAGTCCCTCAAAAATCTAAAACTTCATGTATTTAAAGTGCTCTCAAGCTTGGACCAAAGTGTCCTTCATTAAATGCGTAAAAGGATGGAAATGCCCATAATCATCTGGAAAAACGTATAGGCGCACGACCAAGAGCTGGAGGACGCATGACCACAATGTGTGTGCGTCTAGTCGCACGGACGATAGGTGCTCGAGTCAGAATGTAAGTGCACAACCACGGCCTGTCTGGCGCGTAACCAGACCATGTTCGTGTCGTTCGATCTCCGACTTCCTCATTTTCGATCCGATTTCTCATCCGAGCTTCCTAGGGTCTTCCCTTGAGTCATTTAAACTTCTCCACATGCTCGGATCACATCATCTCTCCCTTTTTAATCATGAACTCCTTGTTTTTACTAGTTTTTCACTACAAAACACACTTTCTTGCCAACACGAGGTCAATAGCACAATGTATAGCATATTTGGGTCAAATATGAATATAATCTCATCAAAATCATATAGAAATGGATGCAAAATGATGCAATTATGACCCTAATCACACCCCCATTTTCCTCTCATCACCCTTCACAAGACAACCAACCCCCTTGCTACACAAATTTTCTTCCACCAATTTATCATGAAAACTCTCAATAGCACAACTCTTCACAACTTCACCACTAGATTCAATACAAGTAACAATAGAATTGCAATGTTCTCTAGGGTTAGTTTCGGTGGTAGAGGAAAATTTACCTTTATTAACGTGAGGACTTAACGATGTAGCAAGTTGTCCCAATTGGAACTCGAGACTCTTAATTTTATTTCCTTGAGACTTGTAGAGATCACCGAACTTCCTATTTATCTCATCGTGCCTCCTTTCATTTTCAACCCTCATATCCTTCATTTTCTTCAAGATAAGTATCAAGATTTCATCCGTACTTGCTTTTCCTCATTTTTTAGTGGCTTGGAACCCGGATCAATCCCCGGAGGTAATTTAATCGCTCCTTTCGGATTAGAGTATGAGAAATTCTCATGCCTCTTGAAAGTTAGGATTGTAAGGAGCATTACCTTGATTGGGTTGATAAGGGGCTCCTTGTTGGCGGAAAGGAGGTGCAATGTAGGGCCTTGGATTGTTGGGATAAGAATTACTGTAATGGGGCCTCCCCATATAGCTCACTTCCTCTTGAGTTTGTGGCACGGGTGTAGGAACACTCTCCATGAAATTAACTTGCATAGGCATTGGAGCTTGATTTTGGTTCCCATACATCATTAGCATCACGTTCTTCATGCTTTCTTCTAGCAAAGACACCGAATCACCGGTTCCTACGTTTGTTTCACTTTGAAAGGAGTCATTCACTGCAATGTTTCCAATGATGTCGTTCACTTGTCACACGGTTCTTGTCCACAAGGATCTACCGGCATATGAATTCAAGTAATTCTTTTCCATTTCATTGAGACCTACTGTGAATGTCAATTGGATGTCCTCCTCTTTGAAACCATGTTGCGGACACGCCAACAACAAGCTTTGATACCTTTCCCATTCATGCAAGCCTCGGCGAATGAACCATAGATTTCCCGCATGAACTGGAGCTAGTCATCGCACGAGTCTGGCTTGGTGGAGCATGCCCGACTTGGCCTCGTTCGATCGATCCTTAACTTTCTGGTTTCCATCATATCTTGAGTTTTAGAGCTCCGATTGACTTGATTCTTTTTCCGTTGCGACCCTCTCTTCGAACTCTTCGACATGGTATATCATTTGCCTCTATTGGATCAACTCACAATTTCTGAGCTTTTATGAACTTGCTCATCTTTTGTCGATTTTGCTCGTTTTCACTACAAAACATAACTTTCTAACCAAAAAGGGTTAAATACAAAAAGTATAGCATTTTAGGGTCAAATATGAACATAAGTATATCAAAACCATATAGAAATGGATGCAAAAATATGCAATTATGACCTAATCACACCCCCAAACTAGATTGTTGCTCGTCCTCGAGCAACGAAGCGATAAGATTGGGGAATAATTGTATGTATGAAGCATCAAGTACAAGATCAATGCAATAGAATCATCACTCAATATCTAGCAAATCTAAGATACAATATCATCCACTTAACTATAAAATCAAATCAATAAGCACAATATCAAGTCAATGAGTCATGATCCTCACAAGATAAGTGTTTCACTCAACCCTCAAGTATTTAGACTCTCTCAATCATCACACCACATACACATACTACCGTAAGCTTGACTCAAGTCTACATTCTCCACCACTTGAAATGACAAATCATTCACACATCAATAAGGACTTTTAAAGGTTGTAGTGTGGGCTCTTTGGTAGGGAAGGAACATATGGATAAAAGTGACTAAGTATGATTTGTAAAGCATAGAAGGAATCAAAGTAGAGATCATTCACCTCTTCATGCAATTGTACACATGCTCTTCATGCTCTTTCAAAATCACACTTCAAAGAATCAATCTTCCCTTTAAACAAGTTGTGATCATACTCACAACACAAGAGTCAAACTTGACCAAATTTTGCAAAAAGTCAACCTTTTTCTCATGCTTTGCTAGCACTTGCATTTGAACCTTCTTTTCACATCAATCCATGCATAGAATTTCTTTCCACTTTGGCCACCAAATTCTTCTTCAAATCACCAATCTTCCTTCCTTATTTTCACTCTACTAATCATAGGGACAAGAGAGTTCCAAAAAGGAAGGAAAATGGCTTAAAGTGTGGTTAGCCAAACGAAAGGATAATAGGCACAAAATGGTGAACAAATGATCATAATGTCAATGGTAGGCTCATATGGCAAAGTGGCTCAATATATATCAAAGAAAATGCCTCAAATCATATCATGTGAACTCATCATCTAATGTAGCCTCAAATAAGACCAAAGCCAAGTTCTAGAGTAAGATGTACATTTGTGGAACTCACATCAAAGAATATCATCCGTTCAAGATTAAAACGGGCATCAAAAGCTCAAATCTCACGGGTATAGGTGATCAAGACTCATATCAAATCAATAATGCTCATCTCATCGAAATTTCAAGAATCATAGAATCAAAAGTACCAAAGACAATACAAGAATCAAGCAATAAATCCATTACACTTATCATGACTTTCAACTCAACAACACAACCGTAAACATATCTCATGTGTTCACAACTCAAAGCAACAACAATATGGCAAAAAATAACAAGCAAAACAAGGCCTCAACCTAGCATATAGTCCAAAACATCATAGAAGCACTAAAAATCAATATAAGCATAGCATTGCGATGAGAATGACGAAATGATCACACCCCCCAAACTTTTTTGGACCACGGGTATAAAAAGTTTTGCAAAGAAGTGGAGACAAGATCAAGCAATGCACAAAATAAAGCTCACAACTCAATAGCATCATCAACAATAAAATCCAAATCAGACATAATCCAAGTAAAAATATCATCACAACAAGAGATGGGACCCCAAACTTGGCTAAGTCAAGTACTATGCAAAGGAATAGGATACAATACCTCCTCCATTGGCACATTGATATTATGAGGGCACCCCCTTGAGCAATAAGCACCTACAAGATAAAAAACATACTCAATTAAGCCAAAAACAATAAAATCTTACACAATTACAAAAATGATGGGTTGCCTCCCATCTAGCGCTTGGATTTAAAGTCCCCTAGCCGAACGACTCTTAAGCTCAAATCATGGTGGCTCAACATCACATAGCCTCAAGTAGTTAGTCACTTCTTTTGGCATGGCATTATGGTAGAGCTTTAAACGGTGCCCATTAGCATAGAAGAGTTCCCCCTTTTCATTCATTAGCTCGTACCACCCACTAGCAAAACAATTTGATATGGTAAATGGTCCACTCCATTTTGATTTCAATTTCCCGGAAAACAACTTGAGTCGTGAATTGAACAAGAGTACTTGATCAAGCACCTTAAAGGACTTCTCTTTTATATTGGCATCATGTCATCTCTTGGTCTTTTCCTTGAAAATCTTGGCATTTTCATACGCTTCATCCCTAAACTCCTCCAACTCAAGTAATTGTAGAAGCTTTTTCTCCCCACACAATTTTTCATCAAAGTTCAATTTCTTCGTAGTCCAATAAGCTTTGTGCTCAAGCTCAACGGTCAAATGACAAGGTTTCCCATATACAAGTTGATAGGGAGAAAGGTTCAATGGAGTTTTGAAGGCCGTACGATATGCCCTTAACACATCATCCAACTTGAGTGCCCAATCCTTCCTATTAGAGCTCACGATCTTCTCTAAGATAAGCTTGATTTGGCGATTTGACACTTCCGCCAACCCATTAGTTTGGGGGTGATAGGCCGTTGAGATCTTGTGCTTCACATCATACTTTACAAGTAGATTCCCCAATGCCCTATTCACGAAGTGAGTACCCCCCATCGCTAATCAACGATCTTGGCACACCAAATCAAGCAAAAATATTCTTCCTTAAGAATTCCATCACCACTCTTGCATCATTAAACTTCGTGGGGATTGCTTCCACCCACTTTGACACATAATCCACAACCAAAAGAATGTATAGATACCCATGAGAAGATGGGAAGGATCCCATAAAATCAATACCCCATACGTCGAAAACCTCCACTTCTTGAAAAATATTTAAGGGCATCTCATCACGTTTTGACAACCCCCCAACTCTTTGGCATCTATCGCATCGTGAGATGAACATGTGACAATCTTTAAATATCGAAGGCCAATAAAATCCACTTTGAAATACCTTTTGAGCAGTCTTAATGGAGCCGAAATGTCCTCCACAAGGTAAGGAAGGGCAATGGGTAAGCACACTTTCAACCTCTTCATCTGGGATATATCTCCTAATCATAGAATCTACACATCTACGATATAAATAAGGGTCATCCCATATGTGATGACGTACCTCCTTGTAAAACCGCTTCCTTGCATTTGAATTCATTCCATAAGGAATTGCTCCACTTGCTAAGAAGTTAGCAAAATCAGCGTACCACGGAGCCTCATCTTCCATCTTCCAAATTTTCTCTCCTTCAACTCTAAAAATACGCTCATCGGGGAAGCTTTCAAGTATCTCCTCTTTCTCTTCCAAGGCCTCATCCCCTCTCACTAATCTTGACAAATGATCGGCTATCACATTTTCACTACACTTCTTGTCTCTAATCTGTAAGTCAAACTCTTGTAAGAGCAACACCCACCTTATCAACCGAGGTTTTGAATCCTTCTTCGTCATCAAGAACTTAATAGCCGAGTGGTCCATGTAGACAATGGTTTTCGTTCCCACTAGATATGGACGAAACTTCTCCATGGCGTATACAATGGCTAAAAGCTCTCTCTCGGTAGTGGTGTAGTTCAACTGAGTCGATGAGAAGATCTTTGAAGCATAATAGATTGCATGAAATCTTTTCTCCCTTAGTTGGCCTAGCACCACCCCCATAGCATAATCACTCGAATCACACATAAGAACAAAAGGCTCTTTCCAATCGGGGGTGATTAAGATTGGTGCACTTACCAAAGCTTCCTTAAGCAACCTGAAAGATTTCAAACAAGCATCGTCAAATTTAAAAGGCACATCTTTCTCAAGCAAACGAGATAAGGGCTTAGACAATTTAGAAAAATCTTTGATAAATCTACGATAAAATCCAGCATGTCCCAAAAAAGATCTTACTCCCTTCTCGTTTATAGGTAGGGGTAGCTTCTCAATAGCTACTACCTTACCATGAAGTGACACTTCTCCCAATTAAGCACCAAATTTGCCTCTTCACATCTAACCAACACTTTCTCAAGATTAGATAAGCACATATCATAGGTATTACCAAAAATGCTGAAATCATCCACGAACACTTCCATTATTTGCTCAATCAAACCATGGAAGATCGACATCATTAACCTTTGGAATGTAGCTGGGGCATTGCATAGCCCAAAGGGCATGCGTCTCCACGCGTACGTTCCATAGGTACATGTGAAAGTCGTCTTCTCTTGGTCCTCCGGTGCAATCATGATTTGATTGTACCCGGAGTAACCATCGAGGAAGTAATAGTATTTATAACCACACAATCTATCTAACATTTGGTCCATAAAGGGCAAGGGAAAATGATCCTTACAAGTCGCTTTGTTCAATTCCCTATAATCAACACACACACGCCAACCCGTGGCAACCCTTGTAGCAATCACTTCATTATTTTCAGTTTTAATGATAGTCATGCCACCCTTTTTAGACACTACATGCAATGGTGACACCCAAGGGCTGTCACTAATAGGGAAGATCTTATTCGCACCAAGCAATTTCAACACTTCTTTCTTAATGACCTCTTGTATTATAGGATTCACACGCCTTTGTGGTTTGAACAATGGCTTAGCATTCTCTTCTAGACGTATTCTATGCATGCATAAAGAAGGATTGACACCCATAAGATCATCAATGGTCCAACCTATGGCTGATTTATGCTTCCTAAGTATAACAAGCAATTTATCAAGCTCATCACCATTAAGAGAAGAGGATACGATTACCGAACACCTTTCATCTTCATCGAGATATGCATACTTGAGGTGGTCGGGCAATGGCTTTAATGCAATCTTCGCCTCCTCTTCCTTTTCCTTGCTTGATTCTCCTACTTCCCTTGTTGCACTCTCCTCCTCTTTGATTTCCAAGAGCATCTCTTTCAATTGAGTGTTCTTGGGTCCTTCATCTTCATTACCTGCATCATTAACATCAAAACAATCGTTTTCTTTAACTTTATTTTAGTTAGGAATCTCATAATTAGAAGTAAAGAAAGGAATTTCAGCATTTTCAAAAGCTTCTTTCATACAAAGCTCGACAACATCAATTGAGTGACAAGAGGAATTCTCCCTTGGATGCTTCATAGCATCTTGGATAGAAAAGTGAAGTTCATCCCCATTTAGCTTCAAGGTCAACTCTCCATTATATACATCGATGACCGCTCGGGCGGTAGCCAAGAAAGGTCTTCCTAGAATAAGAGGGAGCTTTCTTGTCAAGGCATTTCGTACTTCACCATTCCCCATGTCACAAACAATTGTGAAACATCCCGGATCCTTCTCTTTTTGAGGGAGCTTTCTTGTCAAGGCATCACTACTTTCCTTAGTTAACTTTACCGTTTTCGGTTCATCCACTCTTCTCCTCTTGGCTAAGAGATCTTTCATAAACTTTGCATAACTTGGCATTTGTTCCAATGCTTCATAAAAAGGAATATTTGTGTAGAGCTTTTTGAAGACTTCTAAGAACTTGTTGAACTTGTCATCAATCTTCTTCTTGGCAAACCTTTGAGGATATGGAATGGGCACTACCGTCTTTGGCACCCCCCATTCATCAAATTCCATTTTATTCTTCTTTTCCCTCTCTTCTCTAACTCTTTTCCACTTAGGAACATATCTTTCCTCTCTTTCACTTTCACCCTTTCCTCCTTCTTCCACGAACTCTTCTTCCACCTTACTTTCCTTTTTTTTTCATCTTCTTCACCTAATGGAATATGATATTTCATACCAACTCCCACATCTATATCATCAATCCTCTCCTCTTCTACTCCCTTTTCTCCACCCTCATCACAAATAGGAGCACTCGGTCCTTCATATCTTTTTCCACTTCTTAACTCAATAGCACTACACCCTTTGCCCACATCTTCTTGATATCTGCTCCACTTTTACCTCTAGGCTCTTTATTCTAGATCCTTGATCTCGGCAAATTGTATCGAACTTTAGGTTTATTTCCTCTAAATGCCTAAATCCTTCACTTCTTATGTTGTCCAATTGCTTGAGTATAAGATGTAGTGTTTCATTGATATAAGTGGAATCTCCTTGATGGTAGGATGTAGAAGGTATATAGTTATGTGATATATGATGGGGTTGGTATGATCTTTCATTTTGGTAGGGGTAAGGATGGTATGTTTAGGATGTAGAAGGTTGAGTATTTGGTAGAGGATAGGAAGAGTAGTTATATCTATCCATCTCAATCTCACAAAATCCTGCAAGAATTAACAAGTATCAAAACTCTCACAATATTACCAACAAAATTCGAACATAAAAGAAACAACAAACAACCAAACAAACTAGTCGTCACCCCCGTAACGGCGCCAAAACTTGTTTGCCTAAATGGTGTCTACACGCAAGTGCACGTGATCGTTATCGTCATGGCAAGATGACCAAGTTTATTATTTATCGAACTCAGGGAGATGGGAGATTTGTAAGGTGCAATAGTTGTTCCAATTCGAAAGCTAACAAAGTAATAAAGGGGAATCGGTATCTAATGTCTACTAATGTGTCAAAATAGTAAACTACCTATCACCTTGATGTGCAAAGTGAGCAAGTTGTGAGAGTATGTATTAGTGTACTATCCTATGTTTCACATGGTCATGTATCTCTTAATCATGCAATGAGGTATTGTACAATCAATTGGCAAGTCACTCTAACATGCAAAGGCCTCCCTAGATACATATTAGAGCCTCTAATTGTTCTTTCTATTCACTAAAGATAATTCTCACTATCTTAGGAATTTTATCAAACACTTACCATGCATCGGCCTAATAACAAGAAGATTTAGAAAAATACACCAATTCTCATTGAGACTAACTCCCTAATGGCCCTTTCAATCAATTATGCATTCCAAGCATTCATACAAACCATCAATATAGAGAATTGATGATACAACAACTCATAGCATTCATAAGATCAACATTAACACCACATTACTCCATAGGAATCATACACTAACACACAAAGGGATCAGCCCATGGCTAATTTGGTAAACAAAAGAGTAATTGAATTAACTACAATCATCATTATGCAAGAAATGTAAAGGAATGTTGAAGTATTACCTATTACAATGATAATTGAAAACATACAAATTACCTCTAAAAGCTATCTAACAATCCGACAAAGGAAAACGAAATTCAATCGGTAGAAATGTAGCCCTAGCTGAGACGAGAATGCAGGAATTAACGAATCGATGATCCAAGCGGTAGATCAAAGTTATCGATGAAATCGTAGAAGATCAGATCAGATAGAGGAACTGAATTAACAAATCAAGTTATTAAAGAGTATTGCTCACTACATGGCATAATGCATGAATACTCTGCAGCTAGAACCCCACAGCAAAATGGAGTTGCTGAAAGAAAGAATAGGACACTCAAGGAAGCTGCAAGAACAATGATTGTTGAAGCAAAGTTGCCTAAGAAATTTTGGGCAGAAGCCACAAGCACAACATGCTATACTCAGAATAGATGCTTGATTGTTAAAGATCATAAGAAGACTCCATATGAGTTATGGAAAGGAAGGACTCCCAATATCTCTTATTTTCACATTTTTGGATGCAAATGCTTCATACTGAATAATGGGAAAGAATATCTTAAGACTTTTGATTCAAAATCTAATGAAGGTATCTTTCTTGGTTATTCTAATGTTAGCAAAGCATTCAGAGTGTATAACAAAAGATTGATGATTGTAGAAGAATCACAACATGTTGTTTTTTATGAACAACATAACTCCCTGAAAGAAATCGCTGAAGACTCTAAGGAGGACAACTCTACAGTTACAAGTCAACAACACTATGTTGAGATCAAAACTCCTGTAGATTTGACCAACAAAGGTTTTGGCACTATAATTGTTGAGTTACCACCTTTAGAGAATGTAGAAGATCTAGTCCATGAGAATGTTCAAACAGAAGTAGAATCACCAACAAAAGAACTTGATAAGTCTGCAGTAGGAGAGTCTACAGCTGGTAGAGAACAATGATCAAGGATTAGAACCTGTGTCAGATTTGATTTGGTTGAAAGATCACCCCCCTGAACATGTAATTGGAAACCCATCAGATGCTGTGAAAACTAGAAAACAAATCCATGAGGCAATGTTTGCTACATTTCTTTCAATTTCAGAACCTACTGATATTCATGAAGCACTGCAAGATGTCAATTGGATTATTGCAATGCAAGAAGAATTGAATGGTTTTGAAAGAAATCAAGTATGGGAACTTGTACCAAGACCTAGGAATCATAAAGTGATTGGTACTAGGTAGGTATTCAAGAACAAACTTGATGAAGATGGAATTGTAACCAGAAATAAAGCAAGGCTAGTTGCTCAAGGCTATTGTCAATCTGAAGGCATAGATTTTGATGAATCCTTTACCCCAGTTGCAAGATTAGAAGCTATAAGAATTTTTCTAGCCTATGCTGTACATATGAACTTTACAGTCTATCAAATGGATGTAAAGAGTGCATTTCTTAATGGTTTACTTTCTGAAGAACAGTATGTTGAACAACCCCCAGGATTTGAGGAATCTACAGCTGAAGACAAGGTTTATAAGCTTAGAAAAGCCCTTTATGGACTTAAACAAGCACCAAGAGCATGGTATGATACCCTTTGTGATCATTTGATCAAAAATGGATTCAAAAAGGGAATGGTTGACAAAACCTTATTCAGATTACAACATGGGAATGATATTTTGCTTGTCCAAATCTATGTTGATGACATAATCTTTGGCTCAACCAATGAGGAATTGTGTAGAAAATTCTCTAAACTCATGACTGAGAAATTTGAAATGAGCATGATGGGAAATCTAAATTTCTTTTTGGGATTACAAGTTAAGCAAATGAATGATGGAATTTTCATCAATCAAGCTAAGTATACTCAAGAGCTAATAAAAAGATTTGGAATGGACAATTCTAGGCCTACCAATATACCTATGACACCTTCTGTGAATCTTGACAAATATGAGAATGGCAAAAGAGTTGATGTAACCAAATATAGGAGGTTAATTAGATCACTGCTATATCTTATAGCTAGCAGACCTGATATCATGTTTGCAGTTGGGGTATGTGCTAGATTCCAAGTGAATCCTAAGGAATCACACTTAAATGCTGTAAAGAAAATCATCAAATATGTCAAATCCACACAAAATTTAGGATTATGGTATCCTAAAGAAGGAGGAATTGAACTCATTGGGTACACTAACTCAGATTTTGCAGGATGCATGATTGATAGGAAGAGTACCGGTGGGATTTGCCAATTCCTAGGTCAAAGGTTGGTGGCATGGCATAGTAAAAAGCAAAATACATTGCTGAAGCAGAATACATTGCTGCTGGAAGTTGTTGTGCTCAAATCTTATGGATGCAATATAAATTACAAGACTATGGGATTGAATCAAGAGAAATAACTATATTTTGTGATAATACAAGTGCTATTGCAATTACACAGAATCCAGTGTTACACTCTAGATCAAAACACATAGATGTAAGGCATCATTTCATAAGAGATCATGTTGAAAGAAATGATGTGAAATTGATCAAGATTCATACTGATTTGAATCTTGCTGATATTTTCACTAAACCTTTATGTGAATCAAGATTTTCAATCTTGAGAGGCAATTTGGGAATGTTAGAATTGTAATAAGACTCTGTGAAACTCACTAAATTACAAAGACAAACCTAGAAAATTGAAAATTGCAGTTAGAAAGGAAAACTGCAGCTGCAAAGTCACTCAACTGTAGAGTTGAACTCTACAGCTGTAGACTTAGTCCAGATCTACAGAATCCTTACCAACTGTATAGTTTCAAAATTCGAAGATTGTCAACTACAAACTTAGTGAACTTACAGTACTTTGTACAATTCTGATACATAAATGGAGCACTATATAATTCAAAAACTTTTGTACTAAGTTACAAGAATTCTTGGATTTATTCAAACTTTTTGATTAATAAAATGTTTGAGCACGTGTAACATTTTAAATAGAATTAATGTCTTTGTGAGTTAGATTTTTGGACAAATTTAATTATAAATTTGGTTCAGAATTCAAACACTCATAAATTTTAGGTCAAAGACCGTCATACCCCTGTTGTTAATGACTGTTTAAGGAAAGGTATTTAATGGATCCTTCATCCTTTTTATATCTTGTTTTTACTTATTCGAACCCTCACCTGAAACCTTAAACACTCCCTATTCCCTACTAAATGAAACCCAGAAACATGGCGATGAAAGTAATCTTCGGTACATTGTTCGACTTCGATGAAATCTTGAAGAAGCATCCTACTGATGCTATGGAAAATGTTGTGAAGAACATAGTGAATCAGGGTGTTCACTATTGTTTAACTCATATCCCTGGAGCTTACGACGACAAGATTGTTCACAAATTTTACCAGAATGCAGTTGCTGATGTTGAAAGGAAGACTTTGTCAGTTAAAATGCAAGGGAAGAAATTGAAAATCACAGCTGGTGATATTTGCAGAGCCCTACACTTGAATATTGGAGGTGATGCACATGACAACCTCAACTTTGTAGAAGAAGATGAAAGATACTGGAGGAGATTCACTGCAAAGAAGCCATTTCCAAAGAACTGGAAAAGAACCTTCAAGAAAATAGACCTAGCAGTTGAGTATATCTATCTCTATGAAGTTATTGATAAATGCATATTATGTAGAATTGGTGGTCATGATGTTGGCACCATTCTCATGTGGGATTTGATGAAGCATTTGTGAAGGAGGTTAAGATAGATATAGGAGAATTGATTCTGAGGAATATAAGTGTGGATGTGATGAAAGATGGAAGAAACAAAGGTTTTAGTTTGTTTCTGAACTACATTTTGAAGGAAGTAGGAGTTTCTTTGTTTAATGGGCATGGAGGTAAGCCCATTATCACTCAAAGAATCATAGGAAGAGCTAACTTCAAGAGAGGAGCAGTGGATGCTCCAATGGCCCCTGAATCTAAGAGGAGAAAGAAGAAGAATGAGAAATTGGTTCTTACTATCATTAGTAAGCCTAAAGAACCAGAAAAACAAGAACAGAAGAAGAAGAAGAAGAAGAGTATTAGGAGAAAGCTTACAGTGGATGAACCCACTAACTCAGAAGATGAGATTGATAGAGAGAAAAGACAGAAGAAATTTCATTCTAAGAAAGCCAAAGAAGTTGGAGCTGAAGAAGTTGAAGCTATCAAATCTACAGCTGTAGACTTGCCAACTGCACAGTCTGAAGAACAAAGTGATGAAGAACAAGTTGTAGAAACTGAAGTTCCAGAACAAAACTGAACAACTCCCTGTTTTTCCAGTTGAGATAGTGGAATTTGAAGAAGAAAGACAGAAATTTGAAGAATGGAGGTTGGTAAGAGAGGAACTTGAGAAATTGGCAGCTGATGAAAGAAAGATATTTGAATGGATAGTTGAATGGACTAATTGCAATGATGTCGATGAATTGCTTAAGCCCAACTTCTTGATGATTTTATTGCTGGAAAGAAAAGAAAGGATAAAGGAAAGAAAATTATCACTGAAGAACCTTCAAGAAAGAAGATTACAAAGTCTGCAGCAGCAGCTTTGAATGTTGCTCTTATGACTGAGCAAGATCCTGAAGCTCAATATGAAGTTGATTATGATGTGGTAAGCTCTGAAAGTGATGATGAGATAGCACAGAAGATTGGTGAAGGAAGCACTCAAGTAGTTGAGACTGAAGGCTTGACAATATTGGCTAAAGAAGCAATTCTAATGGAGTCTGCAGGAGCTAGTGTTGCAGATCAACTAAACATTGATGAGGCTAATCCTACTAAGAGGATATAGAGAAAGAAAATGAGGAAAGGAAAAATGATTCTCCATGCAAACAGCCTGAAGAAAAGCCAGACAATGATGATGATGATGATGGCAATGATGATGCACCAATGGGTGGTGTACAAGCTAAAGTTCAAGATGTTGTTCAAGAAAAGAATGTTGAAACAGAGGTACAAGCACCTGAGATTGGTCAAATTGATGAGAGTGGTTGATGAGCTATCCAGTAAAATTGATAAAGATGTGTCTCAACCAATCACAAGCATATTTCATCAACCTCCACCTGCTTTGTATACTTTGGAGGAGATCTATAGGCATGGATTCATCTCTTGAAAGAGAGAATGAGGTAAATATGGATGATTATATCACTGGATTTTCAACTGAAGCCCCTCTAACTCCTAGCAAGAGGAAGACCTCTACTGAAGACTCTACAGCTGTAGAGTTGGTACCTTCCAAAGCCCAGAAGTTTGAGAAAGGAAAAGAGTTAGTGAACAGAGAAGGTGAATCAGAGGAAGAAGATAGTGATGCTAATCCACAAATGACACATGTTGATGTTGTCACACATTTGAATGATCTGAAGGAATCTTTCAAATCCATTGAGGCAGAAATTCTGAAACAGGTTAAGCAAGTTCCTGATGCAATCATATCTCAGAAAATAAGAAAAGGAATGGAAGATTATGTGAAGAAATTTGAAGAAAGAAGCCTGGAGGAAAGGAAGGTGTTGGAAAAGAATTTTAAAGATATTGTGGATAGACTGATGAATCAGAACGCTGAAATTAGAAAAGAAAGCAGTCAGAAGTCAAATGAAATTAGCAACCTACAGTCGGATATTAAGATTATCAAGGATGATTCTCTTGATTTGAAGGTAGAAATGAAAAGTCTGAAGAAAGAGATGGCTAATATGACTACTGGATATGAATCCATGAAATTGGACTTATCAAGCAAGCTTAACACCATTTTGTCACATATTGATGTTGGCAAAAAGGGGGAAAACAAGATTGAAAAATAAATTGGAGAAAGGGAAAAAGTTGCTGAAGATATTCTTGAAAATGTGAAAGACATTGGGAAATCATGGGCAAAAGAACTGGAAGCTGCTAAATCTAAGCCCTTATCCATGAGATTAGGTGAACAACCTGAAGAAAGAAGTCAATCAGAGAAAGGAAGCTCTACAGGAGGCAGAATTTTGAACCTACCCAAGTTTACAGTCAAGAAACCTACAGTTCCTCAGGTTAAAACTCAATCTACTCAAAAACCTCATTCCTAGGAACTGACTCTGAAGGAATCAAGAGATAGGAAGAAAGAAAGAAAGAATGGAGAAGGAGAAAGAAGAGAAAGAAAAGCTAAACAAGAAAGAATCAGATCAGTCTACAGCAGTTGTGACTGCTAAACCTCTTGATGTTCAACCTTTGAGTATGGTACCCCCTGAGGAATCTGAAGAAGGAGTGAAACAGATGAAGACTGAATTTGATCTGATTTGGGAAGAATATTTAAGTATCTGCACCAAGCACACTGTGATCAAGAATATTAAGCTGAAGAAGGACAAGTTTCAGAAGTTCAAGGATATGAAAGCTAATGGAACTTTGTATCAAGGAGACAATGCTAGACTCCTTGGTGGAAATTTCAGAAGCAATCCAATGCCAAAGAGACAGTTTAAATCTAAGAAGGAGGAAGAACTCTTTGATGCATATGAATTGGAAATGATCATGAAGTACTATGAAGAGGATGCCAAGAACTTGAAGCTCGTTCAGCAAGGAATTTTGAAGTCACAAGATGAAGATACTGATTCTGAGGAAGATGCAGATCCCAAGCACAAAAGGAGATGAAGATTACACTCTAGATTAGACACTAAAACTGTTTAATTTTTAGTCTAATTATCCTACTGTAAGCTTTATCTGGAACCCTTGTTTATTTTATGCAGCTTTGTGCTCTGTGTTCTGTTCTTTGTATTGCCTTGTTCTGTTTTTTGTTTCTTGTTGTTCTTGTTCCTGTTCTTGAGACAACTTCTTATTGTCCGTGTTGTTATTTTGTTTGTTTTGCAAACATCAAAATAGGGGGAAATTACGTACCTTGTTTTAGATTTTGATGTGTGCAAAACAATTGGTTAAAACTGTTATTTTGACTAACACTTTATCAAGGAAATTGGTGTTTGAAACATATAGTTGTAAAGAGAAGTCTACAGCTGTATATTTGATCACTATACAGTCAAGACATGATCCTACAGCTGTAAGGTTTCCCTACAGCCAGTTTTTCTTATTTTCAGGACTCTACAGCTGCAAGGTTGAAGACTCTACAGCTACAAGTATCCGTTTGAAGATGAAGTACAAGTCAGAAATTAATTGAAGATTAAGAAGACCCTTAAGGATTATTAGTGTAGCCTTTGAGCACTCATTAAACTGAACTTAAGTGGAGTTTTTCTTTAATTCTGGTGGATAATGAAGATTAGTTACAAAAGAGGCCAGAATTCTGAGAAAAGGACATAGTACATTCAGTACTATCCTGTGTGAAGGATGAGGACCACTTCACACATGCCAATAGAGAGAGAGGAGCCTTATCCGGTTTTCAAATTTGAAAATTCCAACGGATAAGTCACACCACTCAATCTATAAGTAGAAGATGTCCTGAGAGGAAACAACAAGAACAACCTCGAGCATACAAGCATTCAACCTAAGCAAGTCTACAGCCAGCATATCCTGAGAGAGCTTTTTCTGTGTCTTATTCTTTGTGATTCATAGGATAGTTGGTTAGGATCTTTCTTAGTAAGAATCACATTCTTTTTGTTGTTGTTCCCTCACCTGACTTAATTTCTACTTAGTGTAGATATCTCTTTGTGAGGTTTTGTAAAACTCTTTGTGAGTTGATATTCTGAGTGAATAGAGTAGGTTATCTCTTTTTAGAATAGGAATCTGAGTGAACCTAGTTCTAAGGGGGAACTACTTGTATTGATCTTTGTGATCATTTCTTAGTGAATTTGGCACCTGAGTGGTGTAACAGTGGATGTAGGTTGTCTCTTTATAGACATTGAACCACTATAATATCTAGTCTTTTTACTTCTTGTTCTTTATATTCTTGCTCCTGCATATTTATTTATCTTGTTACATTCATCATTTTTTTAAAATCTGAAGTGCATAAAACTCATGTGTTTTTCACAGAAACTGACTCTACAGCTGTAGACTTTCATAAGTCACTCAACTGTTAAGTCTTGTTTACATTGTTTTTCATTGTTCACTCACTTTATTCCGCTGCACATTGAAGTATTCTCAATACAATTTTAATTGTGAGAATTACTCTGATATTTTGTCTACAAGTGATTGTTTGATTTGCAAAGTTTTGAACTCTGCGGCTGCAGACTCTGTAGTCTACAGCTGTAACCTTTGTGGTCCAGTTTTAAAAACTCTTGTAGACTTACTTTTTGAACTTAAAAAAAAAGGGCTATTGCAAGGTTCTAGTATCCTTCCTTTTTGAAAAGTTTGAAAAGTTTGAAAATTTGTTTTTGAGCTCAAGGTCTATTCACCCCCCCCCCTAGACCTTGACCACTTAAAGGGACCAACACTTGACAATCAGTTAAAGACCTCTAAATACTCAAATAATTCATACAAGACATATTATAAGCACTTGCCACAAAAATCACTTTTTAAAACGCATGAAAAGCTCGTAAAATAAAGTTATAGGACTAATTCCAAGCTTAAACTTTAAAACGATTTTGCTCCAGGTTTTAAGACTAAAATAACTTAATAATTTAAGGAAAATAAACTGCCAAAATTTCGAAAATAGGCTGGGCATAAAATTGGTATTTTTAAAACAAGAATTTTGAGGACTAGAATCACATAAAGGACTAAAACTGGAGTCTCGACTTCTACTAGGTGAAAACTCACGAAAATTGGTCAACATGCATATTAAATCATGGCAAACATTCTGGTAAAATTTCATAATTTTTAGAGTTATAAAACTAGACTTATCGAACATGCAAACTAAGGACAATAACTAATTTTCTTAAGAACAATTAATCACATAAATTGATCACTTAATCATGCATCAAAAATTCGTCCAACAGCTGCAATATAATTAAAATATGTTCATCATTTAAATCCTAATTTTCATGCCATCTAACACATTTTCATAATAATAATAATACCTCATAAAATCCATAATAAAGTCCCATGATTTATCAAACCATAATAAATCCTAAATCAACCTCTACGTGTCCATGCACTCAACTAAATAACACATGCAAACATCTAGTCTTGTGGCAAACATAAGTGCCGAAAAACATTAATAAAAATACTTTCAACTTAATAAAATATAAAGCCTACTTGGTTTAATAAAACTTCAATCCATTATCTTCTTCTTTAACTCGCATCACATCCACCCTCCTCCGCATCGTCAATCTCGTCATCTTACTCTTGAAAATCTGAAAATATAATTCGGTGAAGGGGTGAGCAATTATAAAATAATCATTCCGAGGGGATAGTTTAGTTCGAAGTCTAAGTATAATGGACATGTAAATATGAAAACATACCAATCTTTCTTATCTTTGATACGACTTAAGCGTATCCTTCTTTGATACTACATAAGAGCATCCATTCTTTGATACCACATAAGGATATCCATCGTTAGTACTACTTAAGAGCGCTCATCTTTGACACCACATAAGGGCATCCATATTTAGCACATAAACACATCAAACATAGTATTTAAAAATCGAACTAGAGTTACCACTTTTCACAGTTTAAACCCCCACCTATGATTTCTTGAAAAGAAGAGAAGTGTTGTACGTTTGGCTTGCTTAATCCTTGCTCTAAGAACTCACGAAATCTGCCCTCCTTCTACTTCTACAAGCTGCCGAAAACTAGTCCACTATCTTCATGAAGTTGCCGAATTTTGGGGTGCTATGGTGGCGGCCAAAATTTAGGGTGTCTAAGGGTCTTAGGGTCTTGATCAATACATATTTATAGAGATGGAATAAGTGGGTTTAGGGCTGCAAAGAGCCTTGGCCGAAATTATAGAGGAAAAGGTAAGAAAATTGGCCCATAATCTTGGTGTATCTCTATTTCCATACTTGCCAACTTATTTTCTTATTTAAAAGAGCCTTACTAACTCTTTATTCTTGTGATACTTAACCTTCAAGCATAAAATTCTCTTGCATAAGAATATGACTTATTTCCATAAATAAAGATACTAGAAATCCATGTCTTATACTCTCTTAATTTTCGAAAATTCCTTAAAGTCTAAGACCCATTATTTTCGAAAATATTACTACTACTATCCCAAGTATTATTTAATCCTATTCCTGGTCAAATCCTCAATAAGTCAAATCCCTAAAATTAATTCCCCAATTACTAACATATCCTTAATGAATTAATACTTAAGGAAATAATATTCTTAGAGGACTAATACTATAACCTCAACAATAATACTTCTCTTATTTGTTCTAAATAATTCGAAACTTAGCACTAAGCTAATAGTCCAATTAATACTAATTGGGACAACTAATACTAAGCAAACAATTAAGAAATACTAAAGCATAACAACTTAAAGGACTAAACCTTAAACACACACAAAGCTCTCGCCCAAAAACACACTACAAGAAAATGTATTTTTTGTAACAAATTTATTTGTAACCAACATTTAAATGGTTACGAAAGGATGATTTATTGTAACAAAATTTTATTTTCATTACATAAAGTCACTTGTTAAATAGTATTAAATAATTATCGTTACAAATAATTAATGATTGGTTACAAATTAAAAACATGACATATTGTAACCAACCTATAGAATGTATGACATTATAAAACTCAAAATACCAATATCATAATATATTTTTTTGCAAATATATATATTATAAAAAAATAACAACAATATGTCAATATTCATAAAGGAAAAGAACATCTCAGCGCTAAGCCCTAAATGGATCCTAAATTCACAATTTCCTCGCACAGAATTCATAATCCTTACCTCTACCGAGACCCCCTGCCTCTGCCGACATTCCCACCTTCTCACGTCGCCCGCTTCTTGTTTCACTGACGTGGGCGCAGGTTCAGGCGCTGCTTGCTCTTCACCGTCGAGACACCATTGTCTGTCATTTTCTTCGAGTTTGTCTCTGCCCTCGTTTAGGTCTCTCCTCTCAGGTATTTAATTCTTCTAAATTTTGATTAGATTATTGCTTAATTTTTTGCTATTTCTTGGGTTACTGCAATTTATATATTTATATCTTCATCTTTCGGTAATAAGCATTAGATATTTAAAAATTAAATTGATGTAAGTGATTTCCCTATTGAAAGCAATGTGTGCCTAATATATATGTCTTAGGGAGTGTCTCACAAATCTATTATGGAATCTAGATATTTTGAAATTAGGAATTCTGTGGATATTTTGTGCACAGGGCAATTTGATTAATAGTATTAGTATAAACATAGAATTCTGGATCTTTTGCATTTGAGAATTATGTGAAATCTTGAATATATACAATTAAACCAAAATCTGGATCTTTCTGCTGATTTTTTGATTGTTATGCCTTGTGCATCACTCGGTTTGAGGGAGAATATTGAGTATTTTTGTTGTTTTTTGGTTCTTGTTCAACTTGTACTATGTAACATTGAGGCTTTGAGCACAATTTATGCTCTCTGCCTTGTTTCAATAATATTTTTGTTTTATGTTAAAGTCATTAGTTTATTTTGAGGTGTAATATGTCTACATATGATCAAATTTCATAAAATTTGAAATTTTAATGTGTTGAGATCTGCTGACAAAAAATCTCAACCTGCTACTGTTGTTTCTCTTATTTTGATTTTTGATGCTATGATTTCACCTCTTTTCCTTTACTATTGTGTGGTGATCTGCTTCACTTAATTCTTGACTTGTTGAACGCGTTACAAGAATTAATCCTTCAATGTCCACTGGGTTGCTTTCTTTTGGACCTGCATTCATTTGCAATTTATTTGCTGCAGAAAATTCAATAAAATAAATGACCCAATTATTTCATTTTATTTCTAATGTATGGGCTGAATATATGGGTTATTTATGGCTAAAATGGAAAGCTTCCACACTCAAAGATATTATCTTTTTGCTTTCGCTGCAAACGTCAATTATTTTTCGACAAAAGTCCATCATAAACCTCAAGGTTGTGTTTTATATGGGATTTAAGCGTGCGTATCAAGTCAAAGTTTTGTAATCCAGGAATTGAGTAAATATATGAGTAGTAAATATATGTATTTTATTTTGAAATTTGAGTAGAGTGAGATTTAATTTTTATGTCAAATCAATATTTAATAGTGTGGTGTATTGGAAAGTGTAATAGCAGGTTTTATTGGTATTTGTATGTGTGGAATGAATATGAGATTTAAAACTAGACAAGTCTTAAATTTTTATGGGACGGGGAGCGCAAAGTCCTAAGTTCATCCTTGTGAGTCCCAAAACAAACACAACGCAAGAGTCAAGTCAAATCAGTGAAAAATTGGAAAAAAGAGTAGCAGCGAAATCTAAAGATAAGTTTTATGTTTCTTTATTTGGCTATTTAACATGGATGCAGTCAGCAGCTGTAGAATTCATCATTTGCTATGCCTAATGACTAATACCACATCAAAAATCAATACCACTATTCCTTCTCTTCCCCATTTCCAATCTTTCAACCTATATTTTGGTATCAGGTGTAGAGATTTTATAATCCGCAGGTCATATTTTCATATTATTCCTATTTTTGTATTTTTTATTTTTCTACATTCACCTGTATTACGGACCGGTACAATCTTCATGTTATTTTATGCAATTATCGGAAAGAACGCTAATCTTTTCCTCCTTGTTTATTTTTTTATAACCACCCCATTAGAGCAATTTTCATGAGATTGTGTACTTTGTACATGTGGAGCGAATAATTTTTATTAGGTTTAGGATTTCATACGGAAGAAATAAGGGGCTGGAGCAATGTTTTATGACTATGAGAAGATGATTTGTTAAATAATAGAAAGGCTGGATAAAAAGAAACAAAGGTTTCCTCCTTTTCAAATGATTCTCAACAAGTATATTTCCCTTTCATATTGGTTTCTGAACTAGAAATAGAAGCAGCGTCCCTATTGGCTATACTATACATGATAATTGTGTAATTTCTTGCCTAATTCTTCAATGCCCTGTCTGCTAATTCTAATTTAGTTCCATAGCATTGTACATGAGCAGTACATATGTGTGTTTCTCCAATGAAGCCTTTTGTACTATGAAATTCAAGTTCTAGGTTTTATGGTGCAGATAATTGAAAATAAACGTTTAGGGAACATAATATGGGGTGAAATAGATATATAGTTTTGCCAACACATTATTAGAATAAATGTAATAGAATGCTAAACCTTTATCTCATGTTTCTTCATTGCGACAAGTAAAATGTTGAAAATAGTTTCAGCTAACTAGTTCTATATATTCTAAACATTACTGTTATTGATCATTTTACGGAGAATGGATTTTTATATAGAGAACATGCATGCATTTACATTATTATCAGTATATTTCTTTCCCAAGTAGTGTATCCATGGTGCACTTTTATTCATTTTAAAATTAGTTTGTGAGAATATAAAGATCTAGAGTTCTACAAGTTGTTCTGGTTAGACGTTAGATGTTCTGGTTTTAAGCGTGTATACAATGAACCAACTTGTATGATGATATTCAATGTACTTTTGTCTATATCAGTTCTTAAGTCGAGTATCATATTTTATCTATATATGTAGAAATTTTGTATTTTGTCATTACAAATGCTTAATCTTATGTTATTTTATTGTTTTGTATATTTTTTATAGGTTCATCGTGGATAAGAAGACAAATCAAGACATCAAGTTTAACTCAACATTTTAGATTAATTTTTTTATTTGTGTAATTATGTACCATTGAAACGTTCAAATACATTGTAGATTTTGTGTACATTGATTTAAATGTATTTGAGAATTTTTTTGAAATATAATTACTATATTATATATATCAATTTGTTTGTAAGGCTTCCCAATATGACCATTTGCAATTAGGTCCTCTATTATTATGTTATTCTTAACACATTTTTAAGAATGGAATGAAATGGTATGTAACAAAAAAATTGGCTATTAATAAATATATCATTATATGTAACAATATATTTGTAACAAAATTAATTTTTAGTAACGAAAATTTGATTATTGCTACTAAATTTTTTGTAACGGAAAAAGTTTTGTTACAATTGTATTAGTAACGAAATTTACTTCTTTTTCGTTACAAAAACTTTTTGCGACGGACTTTAAATGACCAACATTTGTAACAAATATTTGGTAACAAAATGTTTTTGTAACCAAAAAAAGACTTTTTGTAATCAATTTTTTCGTTACAAGAAGTGCATTTTCTTGTAGTGACAATAAATTAATGGACGAAAAGCTGCTGCCTATGCGGGGTGTTACAGATTATGAATTTTTGATACTGAAATTATGCGATGGCTTGATGGCTTGTTCCTCTGAATGTTATCCACTGTCTGATATGTTCTAATTGACTGCATGATGCCGACTGGATCTTAATATGCATTGTTGATCCATGTTTATCAAATTTTATGTTTGATTGATATTTTTTTTATTGGAAGTTGTCTTCCATTTTCTTATAAGTCACGTACTGGAATTCAAAGTGGGTTGATATATATTGTCTTTAATGCCCTTTAATGACGTTATTATTATGGAAAGTAACATAATTATTGACCAATTCCAGAATGGGTTTTTTGATGAGATAAAGATGATACTGTTGACTTATTCTTTGATTTGCATGAAAAGTTTTTTTTTTTCGTGCATTTAGTTGTTAGTATGCTTAATGGGCCATGATGTTTTTCCTTTTAATTAGGATTTGAATGGGGCCTTTCTGATTTTTATTTTGGCCTAGGTTAAATGCACCCACAACTGCATTGAGCGCACCCACTTAAAATTATAATTATAATTAATAACATGTTTAATAACCAATATGCCCCCGAAATGATCTGTGGATGATAATGGATGTAAATCCCGTGAGTTCAAACTGCTCTCATTCTTCATTCTTAAATGATAAAAATTCCAACTCCCACATATTAATAAATGAGCAACACTTGTGTACAAATTTCTACCGTAGAAATATCCATTTTTGAAAAATTCACGGATCTAAACCGGGTCGGGTCAGATTTGGACATTTTTTTCCAAAATTCGCGCAACTTGTAGTTCCAGGTTTTTTCGCTCTCAGGTATGTTACAATTTGGGCAAAAGCGTGTTACAATTAGGCAAAATCTGTGTTACTAATTCTTAAAAAATTAGTTTTTTGTACTTTTCAAGCAACTATAAAGAAAATATGTATTTCTGCAAGTATAAATATGTGTTACTTAATTTATTTTTTATTCTCTTTGTTGATTTATGTTAATAATATGTTTTTTCGCTCCCAGGTATGTTACAATTTAGGCAAAGGCATGTTACAATTAGGCAAAATCTGTGTTACTAATTCTTAAAAAATTAATTTTTTATACTTTTCTAGTAACTATAAAGAAAATATGTATTTCTGCAAGTATAAATATGTGTTACTTAATTTATTTTTTATTTTCTTTGTTGATTTATGTTAATAATATGTTATTCATGTACTTAATACATTATTTAATACCTTAAATATGTTATACAAAATATAATATATATTTTTATAAGGATAAATAAATGTTTGTGCATACAGTAACACACATTTGATCTTGCAGTAACACACATTTACTCTAATTGTAACACACATTTGCAGTAACACACATTTACTCTAATTGTAACACACATTTGCAGTAACACAAATTTACTCCCAGTGTAACATAAATTTGCAGTAATACATATTTACTCTAATTGTAACACATATTTGTTCCTCAATTTGTGTTATTATATGAGCATATATATGTTACTATATGATAAAATGTATTTTTATTAAGAATAAATATGTGTTACACATACAATGTAACATATACATGTGTTACATTGCATGAAAAATATAAATGAATATGTGTAGAAAATAACATTTAATCTGGTTGTAACACACGTTTTGCCTTAAAGTAACATGCATTTGCCCCAATTGTAACATACCTGGGAGCGAAAATCACAAGCTAAGCGAATTTTGGAAAAAAATATTCAAATTCGACCCGACCCGGTTTAGACCCGTGAATTTTCAAAAATGGATATTTCTACGGATCTTAGATCAGTAGAAATTTTTATATAAGTGTTTGTCTTAATAAATATCCTTTGCCGTCTCTCTCTCTCCTTAATTAATTTCCCCTTCCTTCATTTCTCAATCTTAAACTAAACTTCATCTTTCTCTTCCTCATGCTCATCTCTTCTGAAAAAAATGCCCTATTTCCCCTAAATTGACTGTAGCCCAAAATTTTTACAGATTTACACCATCATTCGTCCCTTTTCTATACACGAAAAAAAGAATATTTTTCCTCCCTGAAGGCATAAATTAGGAAAGGAGAATTTCTATGCACATTAAAATATAACATTTATTGAAAAATTAGGTTAGAAAATTTCTATGCACGGTGAAGGAGGACTGGCGGTGGCGGCAGCGGCAACGAGATGACGGTGGTGCAACGCAGTTCTTGTTTCTAGTCTCTGGGCAGTTCTCGTTAATGGTCTCCGTGACGGAGACGACGACGCCGGGACTACGGAAACAATTTTTTTGCCTTGGGTGAGTGCAACGTTTCAGAACATGGTGAGAAGGACCCGTGAAGGCGGCGACGGCCGACGATGGGGCGACGTGGTAATAGAGCCAATTTTGAACAATTATTTCGATCCCTAGTGTGTTTTTGTTAGTGGGTGCGCCGATTCACGATGAAACTGCAAATAGAATAAGGGTAATTGTGGAAAAGTATACTGGGTGTTCTCAACTTCATGTGAGTGTACTTAATAAGTGGGTGTGCTCAATACAGTTGTGGGTGCATTTAACCTAGGCCTTTTATTTTTTTAAAGTTTATCTTGGGCCAATAATAGGAATTAGTTGTAATTAATTCAACAATTAAAGTTTTATGCATTTAAAATTATTTAAATTATAGAAACTAGTTACTCACCAAAGTGGCCTAGGTTGCAAAGTTAAATAATTAAGTGTATTAAATCAATTGTTCATTTAAATTGATGCTACTAAAAGAATGACATTATGGATTAATTGAACAATTGATATTATAAATTATATTTCTAGGAGGTCACCCAAAGGTGGACCATTGGATATAATTTATAAAATAAAAGGGACTACCATGTAAATTAAATTTTGCTAGTTTATCCAAAGATAACATGCTTAATTTAATTGGTAAACGTAATGGTTGTCTATTAAATTTATTTGAGCATCAATAATAGTGTATGCATTTAAATTTAGCCCAAAGGTGAATTTGAGTACATATTTTAAGTATAAGTTTAGCTTTATTATAGTTAACTTAAGCACTAATAGGTAAGCATATATAAAATTGGGTAGTTTTAATGAATCTTTTCGCATCGGGAAATGCAGTGGTCAAATTCAATGGTTTGAACTATGTGAATTGGTCCGAACAGATCCATTTTCACATAGGTGTTATGGAATTGGACTATGCCATAGTTACTGAACAGATACCTCCAGCCATTATTGAGACTAGCTCAAAAGTTGACAAGTCCATATATGAGGCCTGGGAACGGTCTAATAGGCTGAGTTTAAATCTAATGAAAATGACCATGGCTGAAACGATTAAGTCTACAATGCCGAAGATGGACAATGCAAGGGAATTTATGCTAAAACTCAAAGAGTATTCCCAATCCGACTTAGCAGACAAATCGATTGTAGGAAGCCTTATGAGTGAGCTAACTACAAAGAAGTTTAATTGGTGTCAACCTATCCATGATCATGTAACTGAAATGTCCAACCTAGCAGCAAAACTTAAGACTATGAGAATGGATGTGAGTGAGACTTTTCTGCTTCAGTTTATCATGAACTCCCTTCCAATTGAATTTGGTTAGTTCCAGGTGAACTATAAAACTAAAAATGGAACTTTCAAGAGCTAAAAGCTATGTTGTTACAAGAGGAAGGGAGATTAAAGAAGATAAAGGATCACTATATCCATCTCACAGTAGACGAAGGTTGTAGTAGTAAGGCTAAACCGGGTAAAAAGAACAAGAAAAGGGACAAGACCCCAATGAAGGCTGATGGTGGTCAACATAACAAGTGTTACTTCTGTAAAAAGGCAGGACACTTCAAGAAAGATTGTCCTAAAAGAAAGGCTTGGTTCGAAAACAAAGGTATGCATTACGTGTCTGTATGCTTTGAATCAAACCTTGTTGAGGTTCCTTATAATACCTGGTGGTTAGATTCTGGTGCGACTACTCATGTGTCACATGTTTTATAGGGATTTAGTTCAATCCAGCCCATAAATGGAAATGAACAGTATTTTTATGGGAAACAGGATGAAAGCACGAATAGAGGGCATTGGGACTTACAGATTGATCTTGGATACTAGATGTCATCTTGTCACGCCCTAAAATTCTATACATTTACAAATTAGCGGAAGTCTCACTTTTAATAAATAAATTTAATAAAAACACTCTTTTCGAACGTGAACCCTTTTTACTAGAAATAAAATTCTTTTCTTTGAAAATACCTTTTGAACTTATAAAAATCAAACATTCACAATAAATAACTCACTCGATACATCAATGGTAAAATCCTAAAATATCATAATAAATATTCACTTAGCACATTCCTAGAAACCACATAATAACATAACAATTATACATAACATGTTTCAATAATATTCACATGTGAATTAAACTTATTCTAACATCATTCAACATGTAAGTCATCAATTAAATCATGCAATAATACTTAAATAATTCTGGTACAGCAGTTGATACACATATAACTTTCGAAAACAGCTAGGGTGCACTCATCAAAATCACATGTGTATAAAAACAATCCACTAACTAATACAAAATCCATTTTCTCTAATACTATTATCTTTCCAAATCATCTAAGACCTCTAAATACTCAAATAAATCATATTAAACATAATATAAATACTTTCCACAAAAATCCCTTTTTAAAACACATGAAAAGCTCGTAAAACATAGTTAAAGGACTAATTTTGAGCTGTAACTTTACAACGTTTTTGCTCCAGGTTTTATGACCAAAACACTTAATATTTTATGGCTAATAAACAGCCAAAATTTCGAAAATAAGCTGGGCATAAATTCGGTAATTTGAAATAAAAAATGTTGAGGACTAGAATTACATAAAGGACTAAAATCAGTTCCTCGACTTCTACTAAGTAAAAACGCATGAAAATTGGTCAACATGCATTTTAAATCATGGCAAACATTCTGGTAAAATTTCATAATTTTTGGAGTTATAAAATTTAACTTATTGATCATGCAAACTAAGGACAATAACTAATTTTCTTAAGAACACATAAATCCACACTTAATCATGCATAAAAATTCGAACCATCAGCTGCTAACTTATTAATTAAATTCATCAACTTAACTCCTAATAATCATGCAATTTAACACATAATCATATTAATAATAATACCTCATAAAAATCCATAATAAAATCCCATAAGTCTTCAAACCATAGCAAATCCTAAATCAAGTATCTACGTGTCCATGCACTCAACGAAACAAAACATGCAAACGTCTAGTCTTGTGGCCAGCATAAAGTGCCGAAAACATTAATAAAAATACTTGCAACTTAAAATAAAAGCCTACTTGGAATTTATTTATTAAACTTCATCCATTAACTTCTTCTTCAACTCGCATCACATCCACCTTCCTCCGCATCGCCAATCTCGTCACCTTTACTCTTGAAAATCTGAAAATATGATTCGGTGAAGGGGTGAGCAATTATAAAATAATCACTCCGTGGGGATAGTTAGTTCGAAGTCTAAATATAAAGGACACAATAACATGTAAACATACCCTTCTTTCTTAACATATGATACGACTTTCGTATACATTCATTGATGATATAGCTGATCATCCTTAACATTCATTTGACAATATAGCTGATTGTCCATTCATAGATTGATGGTAGAGCTGACCATCCATTCATATTAGCACATAAATACATAATTGCATCAAACTAAATATTTAAAAGTCGAACTATAGTTACCACTTATCACCGTTTAAACCCCCACCTTTTCTTGTCTTGAAAATAAAGAAGTGTTGTACGTTGGCTTGCTAATTCCTTGCTCTAAGAACTCTCGAAAAACTGCCCTCCTTCTACTTCTACAAGCTGCCGAAAATTCTGGTCCTCTAACTTCAATATATGGCAGAAATTTGGGTGCTAGAGGCTGCCGATTTTTCTTGGGTGTCTAAGGGTTTTGGGGACTTGATCAATACATATTTATAGAGTTGGAAAAGTAGGGTTTGGGGCTGCATAAGGCCTTGGCCGAAATCTTGCAAGAGGGGAAAGAAAATTGGCCCAATATCTTGTTGTATCTCTATTTCCATACTTGGCAATTTATTTCCTTATTTAAAAGATCCTTACTAACTCTTTATTCTTGTGATACTTAACCTTCAAGCATGTATATTCTCTTGCATAAGAATATGACTTATTTCCATAAATAAAGATACTAGAAATCCAAGTCTTAATACTACCTAATTTTCGAAAATTGCTTAAGGTATAAGACTCCAATTTTTCGAAAATAATAATAATACTATCCCAAGTATTATTTAATCCTATTCTTGGTCAAATCCTCATAAAGTCAAATCCCTAAATTTAATTCCTCAATTACTAACATGCCCTTAATGAATTAATACTTAAGGAAATACTATTCTTAGAGGACTAATACTATAACCTCAACAATAATACTATTCTCTCTCACACTAATATATTCAAACTTAACACTAAACTAAGAGTCCAATTAATACTAATTAGGACAACTAAATACATAGTAAATAATTAAGAAATATTAAAGCATAACAACTTAAAGGACTAAACGTTAACCACACACAAAGCTCTCGCCCAAAATAAAATAATTAAGGGACTAAAAGCTACTGCCTATGCGGGGTGTTACAACCTCACCACCTTTAAAAAATTTCATCCTCGATAATACTAACTTACCTTGCAAAACAAGCTCGGGGTATTTAGCCTTTAAATCTTCTTCTTTTTCCCACGTCGCTTCATCGACTCCATGTCGATTCCAACGTACCTTAATAAGATTAACCTCTCAATTTCTCAAACGATGTGTCTTCTTATCCAACACCTCCACGGGTACTTCTTCGTAAGCTAAGTTCTTATCTACTTCCAAAGACAAATAGTCTAACACGTGACTAGGATCACGTACGTATTTCCTCAACATCGAAACGTGAAACACGTTGTGAACGGCTGCAAGGCTTGGGGGTAATGCTAAGCGATATGCTAAACTCCCAACCTTCTCTAGGATTTCAAAAGGTCCTATAAAACGTGTGTTGGTCCTGAAACGAGTATAATCAGTGTATGTGGGGGGAATACACTGATGTCAGATTTTTCTGAAAGAATCAGAAAAATGCTCTAACACGCTCAGTCAGGATTTCCTGAAATACTCAGTATGCTGAATGTCCACAGGGGCAGCAGGGACCGTTCAGTAATGAGTCAGATAAGCTGAGTGTGAGTAAAGTGCTCGGAAGCTCAGTAGAGATAACAAACCTACTAACCACTCGGAAGCTAGTCAGTTGGACTACTATCTCAGTGAGCTAGAGTACGTGCGGAAAGTGAGCCCTTAGATTCAACTCGTTTTAGTTTCTGAAAATGTTTTCTCTGAGTTTGCTTAGTAAATTGGTGGTTAAGGCTGAGTGCACAGTATTAAGATTCAGGATGATTGATTCTGTCCTGAATATAAAATCAATGCAGAATGTTCAGTTTAGTGTGATGACAGTTATGATCCTGAACAAGAATGTAAATCAGCACACAAAGGTCTTTTTAACGTGGTTCGGAGATAACCAACTCCTACGTCCAGGACCTGATTTAACAGAAAGCTACCCTCAAAACCCTAAGGATAGGTACTTGGGTTTTACGTGCCAAGGGACACGAATAGCCAACTTCCTCTCTTAGGAACTGACCCCTGGGAGTTTTACAAGTCCCAGTCCTTCTAACCAACCAATCTCACACCCTGAGTGGTTTGGTATTCTTGGTTTCCAACTAAGATAGCTCTAGCAATACAAAACAGTGCTAAATATTAGAGTTATCGATATAAGCAAATACAGAGTGAATCCTACTACAACACTAGGGAAATTTAATTGCAGAGTGTTGCTTATAGTATGCTTTGAGTGCTTGGATTCTTGAGAGCTTTCACTTGGAAATTTCCCGTTAGCCTTGAATGGGTGCAAGGCTCTCCATATTTATAGTCGAGATTGAAAATAGACCCGTTGGAGGAGATCTACCCAAATCTTTCCTATTTTAGGGTGGTTGCAGGCTAGAAGTACTGTTGACCTAATCGCCATGCTTAATCTGGCAAGATTGTCCCGCCGTCTGCAACTCTGAGACGCATTAAATGCCGCATTAAATGCTACGCAGACTCCGTACATACGTGTCCAAAGATCATTGGCTTTCCGTTCAAACGGCTAGTTGATCTTCTGACATTTGTCCTTCCTCGTACATTCAGTACTCTGAGTCTCTTGTTAATAACTCAGCCTGAATGTTTGCCTTTATCGGAGTCTTGTTGACATTCTCTTTGTCTCTTGGTCTCATAGCATAAATAACCTTTTGCTTTGGACTTACATGATTCAGGTAAACTGAACCAATACCTAAGTCAGGTGTTATGTGCATTCAGCACAACCTGATAGGTTATTCAGCCCAGTATGTGTAACCTTTTTGCTTTGGACTTACATAATTCAGGTAATTTGAACCAAGGCCCAAGTCAGGTCTTATGTGCATTCAGCACAGCCTGATAGGTAACACTTACTCTTCACTGACTAAGTTCTGTCCTGAGTATGCTTAGTGTACTCAGTAGAAATATCAGCCAATGGAACTTCAGGATTGTCTTCAGGACGGATCATCAGGCTTCGTACTTCAGCTTCAGTTCAGGCAATCTTCAGCAAGACTGACTCTGACTTCTTCAGGATGTATTACACATCAGACTTCAGTAAATTGGGTCGACTCCAATATTCTTCAGTCTTCAGCATGTTCCCCCTGAACTAAATTCCTAACCTAACTATCCTGAACTAGACAAACCTAAACAACTGTACTTAGGCAAATTCATCAGGGGTTTTGGGATCTAATCAAAATACTCAGATTGTCCCAACAATTTCCCCCTTTTTGATGATGCCAAAACCCTTAAGCAAATTCCTATTTATCTATACAATCAACTGACCTAGTCAGTGAAATAGGTTCAGTACCTTCTGACAAACTAGGCACTCAATCTATAAGATGAAAGCAAGGAATGGGTTAGTACAGTTCTTGATAAGGATACATAAAAGTAAATTCAGGAGTAAACAAGAAGTTGTACTCAGGAAAATAAAATAACTTCATTGATTGATATAAGAGTTACAGTTATCCTGAAGCTATTACAAATTCCTGAACAACTAACTCCTGATCTAATCTTCATCCTTATTCCAAGCAGCTTGAGGAATTTCATACATCTCCAAGACTCGGTTCAGGACCTGCTTCATCCTGTTTCAATCACTAACTGCCCCGGCAGTGCGTCCTACCCTGACGACTTCTTCAGATATTGCTTTCCGGTCCAGTTGCTTGGAGTTTCTGAAGAGTGGAGGAGGATACTTGATGAATTCCGGAGGAGCGATCTCTAAACCTTCAGTGTCAGCATATCTGATGATTTCAGCCCAGAGATCCGGATGCTCCTATGCCATCCAGTGATGGAGTATGACGTCTTTATCTTCAGATTGATCGTCCCATAACCCCACCACATAGAATAGATAAGCCCACCTATTCCGGATCGGAATCCATACTTCCAGCATCTCAATCGGGATGAAATCCTCCACAAACTGAAGTGGAGGAGGACCTTGACCTGGATTGACCACCATCTTTCTCTGAGTCTTCATTCGAGATCCAAAAGGCACATATTTCTTCTTCTGAACCTGCGAAGTCAGGTACTCATTGGACTCTTTCAATCGTTGGATCTGACTGAGTAGCGAAATCTCCTTCATCTTCGCTAACTTCTCCGCCTCAGTCATCACCATCTTCTTCTGAGTGGTCATCCCAGGGTGCATTTGTTCCTCCATCTCCGTATACAGCGGTTCCAGGGTAGGATCTTCAGAGGACCTTGATCTCTTCGGATCTGAGCCTTCAGCAGCTTCGATGGCAGCGACGGACCTAGTCCTTTTTCTATCCTCAGCTTTCAGTTCATGGGGGAAGATCTTCTTCTTGGCTTTTCCAGCAGCAATTTTCTTCTTCGCTTCCCCCTTTTTGGCATCATCATCGTTGATTCGGCTAACAACCTCGTTTACTGACTCCGCCATGAGGCTAAACTGACTGTCCATCTCAGTCTGCTTAGCCTGAATTTGCCCTACTTGCCCGGCCATCCCTCTCAGTCCAACACTGAGCTTATCAACAGCTGAATTGTGTTCAGCCTTCAGCCGTCCTTCGAAGCTCGACATTCGGTTGTCCAGGGCAGAGGCAATCTCCATTTTCTCTTGGTTGGACATTTCACTCAGCAGCTCCGCCTTCAGTTCAGCCTTTAACTTGGCCAGCTTTTCATCAACCAATTGATCAACCTTCTCAGTCAGTTGTTGATCAAGAAAAGTGGCAAGCTTATTCTCTTGCTGAGTTTGAGCATCAGAGACCATTTGATTGCAACTCTGAATGGCCCCTTTTGCTTGCTCAGTAATAACAGTGAGATCTACTGAGTGTTGTGTCCGAACTTCACCGAGAAGGTCGATTGTAGCATTCATATCCGTACCCAACTCGTTCAGATCTCGATCCAACCTGTTTATCTTCTTGTTCAGAATGTCAGAATTGGAACCGACCTGACTAGCCTTTCGCTCAACGAGGATTACCCTTCTGTGAAGATTGGCAAGAGCTCGTGAGGAGTTCTGAACATATAAGGACTCTGGGGTGATCCATTTTCCTTTTATTCGGACCAGACCTGTTGGACCCTCTCCTGAAGCCTCTGCAGTCCTGGGTCCCAGGAGTGCTTCATCGGCCGGTGCACTGACCCCTTCAGTGCCACCTTGCTGAATGTCATTAGCAATCATAATCACTTCGTTCTCCTTCTGAGCCTTCAAACCAGACTGATCCTCCCCTACTTCTTCTTGCTCGGGCTCAGGATAGATGCGGCGGACAGTTTTGATAAAGTCTACCATCTTGATCAAGTGATGTAAGGAACTTACCTCAAAATGATCGAAAAGAGCAGCTTCAGATTCAGCCATTTTGTCCCATCCTCTCGATTCTCCGAGCTGACTTAGTTCAGGCCAAGTGGCGTTCCTGATCATGGCGTAAGTGTGAAGTTGCACAACCGCCTCCTTCTGAGCATCTGAGAGGTCAGGAAACCTCTTCTCCACCATTTCCGCAGTCGTTCCCCTTGCCACAATCTCAAAATTAGGCAATGTGTTCTCGTCAGGCGCAGGGAATGGCCATGGGACTTCAGCCTGAACCGCTTCAGCAACCTCCTTCTCAACTCCTTCTACCTGAGCGGGTTCCCCCTGATCCTCACCCGAGTGGGCCTCCAAGCCCTGATATGTTGATGCAATGTTGAGGATCAGTGGATTCGGATCTGGGGATGCAACTTCCGGAATGGCAGAGATGGGAGCAATTTCAAGAGCAGGTTCCCCCTCCGGAGTTGCATGCTGAATCACTTCTTCAACAGCCTTCTCTTCCACAAGCTTTTTCTTTCGCTCCTCTGACCCCGGATATAAAAATTTCAGCTTTTGTTGCTTGGGTCCAGAGGACTTGGATTTGTCCTCCGCTGGCTTCACAATAAAGGCCCCTGAAGATTTGCTCGCCTGAGCCTTGACTCCTCCAGTCGTGCTAGCCTGAGCCTTCTTCTTCTGGGTTCTTGGTCTCTTCTTTGTGCCAGCATCACCGGAGTAAGCTCTGAAGAGATCAATTTTCGCTGGAATCTCGAGTGATTGGGCCTGATCCACATCCCCGAGATCCAAGGTTTACAAGATCAGAGAAATCTTGGTGCCAAAGTGCATCTTGGCCTCAAATGTCGCCTGACCCTCCGGCGAGTACTTGATCTTGTTGGTCTCAGCTACCAGTAGATGGAGAAAGTAATCCTCCTAGTGAAAGTTGTGCATTGAGGCGTCTGAGATTGCCATCATGGTATATAATTTCGCTCAGGAGATCTGTTCCAACCCTCCAGCAATCCCCATCACCCCCTGACTAGTCAGGTCGAAGAGGTGATGATTCTCAGTCCTCAGGACGGACTTGTTCAGACCCAACTTCAGGACCACGTCTCCATCGCAGAGAGACTGGAGATAGTCCTTCTCAGTCCCAAACTCGTTGTCGATAGGGCTTCGTCCAGACTGGGGAAGATTAAACACCTCCTTAATCTTCTGCCTAATGTTGAGAGTGACCCACTTCCTGGTCATCTCATCTTCACCATTCTTCCCTTTCACACAAGAAGTCAGGGGAATGCATGTCTCCCACACCCGAGAGTCCTTGTTCTGTGCCATTTTGATGTAGAAAGCAACAACAAGACGAGGGTGAAGTCTCTTGGGTTTTGCTGTGATAAACTGAAGAAGTCCTGCCTTTTCAAAAAGTTCTTTCACAGGTAAAATGTCAGGATGATTAGAAGTGAAATCTCCAAAGGGTTCCCAGTGGATTTCGTTTCGAAGATGGAAAAGATTCCCAAAGAACGAATCTACAGAAGGTGAAGCCATAGATGAAGTTTGAAGATGTGAAGGAAAGCAAATAGCAGAGAGAAATATAGCAAGAACAGATTTGAGTGCGTAAAGATCGCAATAACAAAAACTTCCCTTATTTATACAAAAATCCAGTTTTAATTGGATGGCTCAGAAAATAGAGACTTATGAGATTCAATGGTTACGATTAAGATGCAAGATGCATGGTGCCTCTTCGGTTTTCAATAGTAATGAGTCAAAACTTTATCGAAAACTGTTCGAGTTCACTGTGCATTAAATGCGCGTCAGAGCATGTCCGTATTTAATTAAAATAATTTTCATTAAAGAATAACTGAATATTAAATGAATGGCTGGGATTAAAAGATAAAATAATTTGATTTGACAATACGACAAACAATATCAAGGATGATGCACGCAAGATAAGATGACTAGATATAAATCAGGAAACATACCAGTCAATCAGATTTGTATTCTGACTGATACCACATGTGACCTATCAGGGTGACAAACCCTGAAGTCAGTGTCCTGAAACTTGGTCAGTCTATACTGATATCCTTTTCATACTGAATGTTCCCCCTACAACCATTCACATTCTCTCTGAGATTCCTTCATCCTGAGTCCTAGTTAGTCATTCCCCCTGACCTTGCGCATTTTGATTAGAGATTCAGATTGAATCTCCTAAGCATGGGTCAAGGAGTCCTAACTCTACTGATAACTTAACAAATATGGTTTCAGGCAAAGCCTTAGTCAGAATGTCAGCTCTCTGTTTATCAGTAGGGACTCTCTCCATCCTGATGTCCTTCTTCTCAACATGATCTCTGATAAAGTGATGCCTGATGTCTACATGCTTACACCTTGTGTGTAAGACTGGGTTTTGGGATATGGCAATGATACTATTATTGTCACAATAAATTGGGACTTCAGTGGCCTCAATTTGGTAGTCTCTCAGTTGTTGTTTCAGCCAAAGGATCTGAGAACAAGAACTTCCTGCTGCCATATACTCAGCCTCAGTAGTAGACGTTGCAACACTGGTTTGCTTCTTAGAAAACCAAGAGATCAGTTTACACCCTAGAAACTGACATGTGCCTGTAGTTGATTTCCTATCAAGCCTACACCCTCCACAATCTGCAACTGAATAGCCAGTCAGTTCTAGATTGTCATCAGAGGGATACCAAAGTCCTAAATTCACTGTACCCTTTAGGTATTTCAATATCTTTTTGGCACTCTCTAGATGACTCTTCTTTGGATCAGACTGATACCTTGCACAAACTCCGACTGCATAAGTGATGTCAGGACGACTTGTAGTCAGGTACAATAAGGATCCTGTTGGTCCCGAAACGAGTATAATCAGTGTATGGGGGGGAATACACTGATGTCAGATTTTTCTGAAAGACTCAGAAAAATACTCTAACACTCTCAGTCAGGATTTCCTGAAGTACTCAGTATGCTGAAGGTCCACAGGGGCAGCAGGGACAGTTCAGTAACGAGTCAGATAAGCTGAGTGTGAGTAAAGTGCTAGGAAGCTCAGTAGAGATAACAAACCTACTGACAGCTCGGAAGCTAGTCAGTTGGACCACTATCTCAGTGAGCCAGTAGAGTGCGGAAAGTGAGCCCTTAGATTCTACTCGTTTTAGTTTCTGAAAACATTTTCTCTGAGTTTGCTTACTAAACTGGTGGTTAAGGCTGAGTGCACAGTGTTAAGATTCAGGATGA
>JAPKLY010000011.1:1428551-1507880 GCA_026898435.1 Prunella vulgaris
CATGGTCCTCCTGTACTGAATTACTATCCTAACTATCCTGAATTATTTTATCCTGAACAACTATACTTAGGCAAATTCATCAGGGGTTTTGGGATCTAATCAAAACACTCAGATTGTCCCAACAGATCCTATTAGTGCCCTATATTCAGTCAGATTTACTGATACTCCTTCTTTCTCAGGATCCAGCTTCTCATTTGTGTTCATGGGAATACGTGAGACTTTGCTGGACTGAACTCCGAATTTCTTAATCAAGTCCCTCGCATATTTAGACTGATTAATGAAGATTCCGGAGTCAGATTGCTTGACTTGGAGACCCAGAAAGAAGTTCATTTCCCCCATCATTGACATCTCAAATTTCCCAGTCATCAGCTTGGAGAATTTCTCACAAAGCTTCAAATTAGGAGATCCAAATATTATGTCATCCACATAAATCTGAACCAGAAGAATGTCCTCCCCTTCGGATATCCGGAAGAGAGTCATGTCCACTGTTCATTTCACAAACCCGTGGTCTATCAGGAATTGGGAAAGTGTATCATACCAAGCTCTCGGAACTTGCTTCAGGACATAAAGAGCTTTCTTCAGGTGATATACCTTGTCACCAACTTCGAACCCTGGAGGTTGCTCAACATATACCTCATCGTTCAGTACACCATTCATAAAAGCACTCTTTACATCCATCTGATACACTTTGAACTTCTTGAATGTTGCATAAGCCAGAAACAACCTGATTGCTTCCAACCTTGTGACCGGAGCAAAGGTCTCATCATAGTCGATTCCCTCGGCCTGAGAGTAACCCTTTGCTACTAGTCTGGCCTTATTTCTGACAACAACATTCTTCTCATCCCTCTTGTTCTTAAAAACTACTTGGTGCCAATAACATGTTGACGCCTAGGTCTCTCAACTAATTCCCAAACTTGATTCCTCTCAAACTGATTGAGCTCATCCTGCATGGCTAAGATCCAGTTGGGGTCAGCAAGAGCTTCTTCTATGCTCTTAGGTTCCTAATCACTCAGGAAACAACAAAACATAGCGCTCTCGCCAAAGGAAAACCTCATCCTGACCCCCTCATTGACATCAGCAATGATGTCAGCCAATGAGTGATCATCTAGCCATCGCCTCCTGCTGACGGCTGCATTGGGAGCTGCTGACGTCCCTTCGCCTGATCCTGAAACATCAGTCTCGACAATAACAGGCAAAGAAGCGGAACGAGCAAGAATAGGGGATACTGAGTCATTTTCTGAGGGTTGGGCAACATTAGAGACATTGTTTCCCCCTACAGTGTTGGACTTAGTAACTGTCTCAGGTGCAGAAGCATCATCACCGACAGTACGTACCTCAAGTTGAGTCTGTCCCTCCGTCTGAGACTCAACATTCTCCGAGGCTGGGGCTTGCTGAGGGTTGCCCTGAGGCCCATCCTGATCTTCATTATCATCATCCCATCCTTTGGGAGCACTGACAAGTTTGATCTTGAATTCAGGATTTTTCAGGCTCAGTCTTGTTACTCTTTTGGTAACCCCCTCAGTGTAAGGACTTGGAACCTGTTTTCTACGCACTGATGCAGTCTCATCAAACACAACATGAGGTGTTTCCTCCACACAAAGGGTCCGACAGTTATACACCCTGAAAGCTTTACTGACTGAGGAGTATCCTAAGAAAACTCCCTCATCAGATTTGCTATTAAAGGCTTTCAGCTGGTCTTTCCCATTATTCAGGATGAAACACTTACACCCAAAAATATGGAAATAAGAAATGCGAGGCTTCCTCTTGTTCCAAGTTTCATAAGGTGTCTGAGCATGTTGTTTGTTAAGCATAGATCGGTTCTGAGTGTAGCAAGCAGTATTGATTGCTTCAGTCCAGTACTTTTTGGGCAGTCCTGACTCAGCCAGCATGGTCCTGGCAGCTTCCTTCAGGGTCCGGTTCCTTCTTTCAGCTACCCCATTCTGCTGAGGGGTCCTGGCTGCAGAAGTCTCATGAGCTATACCATGGTTAGTACAAAAGTCAGTTATAATAGAGTTTATAAACTCTGTTTCTCGATCTGATCGGATCCTGACAATGTTCTGACCCTGTTCAGTACTCAATTGCTTGAGTAACTCCGAAAGCTTGACCTGAGTCTCCTTCTTGTTCAGCAAGAAAATAACCCATGTGTACCTGGAATAATCATCAACAACAACAAGGGTATATTTCCTACCATTTATGCTGACAGGAGTAACTGGACCAAAAAGATCCATGTGCAGGAGCTGAAGCACTCTGTCAGTTGAGAAGGCTTCTTTCTCTTTGAATGAGGCTTTGGTTTGCTTGCCTTCCTGACATGCTCCGCACACGTGGTCTTTGCTAAAAACTTCATTTGGTAGACCATCTACAAGAGAAAGTCTAGAAATTTTGTTAATAATCTTGAAGTTTAAGTGACTCAGGCGTTTATGCCAAAGCCAACTGAGCTCAGAAGAGCTCTTAGCGACCAAACAAGTTTCAGGAGGGCTGCTCTTGAAGTCAGCAAAATATACATTGCCTCTCCTGACACCTGTAATCAGAACCTGTAGTGTAGATTTGTCCTTCACAAGACACATGTTAGATGTAAATTCTACATTATATCCTCGGTCACAGAACTGACTGACCGAGAGTAAGTTATGTCTCAGTCCCTCAACATATGATACATTCAGTACACGGACAGAGCCAATAACAAGGGTTCGGAATCCCCTGGTGAAACCCTTAGAGTTATCACCAAAGGTTACCTGCGGGCCTTCCTGATCTACATAATCCTGAAGGAGATCACGAAATCCAGTCATGTGCCTGGAACACCCTGAGTCCGAGTACCAGTCCTTCATCAGATCCTCCTTCTTCTTCTTGTAGCCCGCAGCGACCTGAAAAGAATCAGGCCTCAGGTACCCATCTAGTATTGGGTCCAACAGAGTCAGCCATACCCTTCGGGATCCAAATTTTTTTGACAATTCTGATAGCATCAGAAGTGTAAACCTGTCTCCCAAAAACATCAACATACACAGTCTTCTTCCTTTGTGCCTGGGAAGTTGAGGGTGTATGGGTGTCATCCTGAGGTTCAGGAGCCCTGGATTGATTATTGGGGGCGGGCCTCCTGTTCCTCCTTGGCCTGGGTGCATTGGGCTGAGGTCTGTCCTGAGAAGGAGCAGCTCGGGCCTGACCTCTTGGCACTTGAGGTCCGACCTGAGTGTTATCGGAGTCAGGTCTCCGTTGCCTTTCAGAGGCCACCTGGTTTGTCCTTCTCCTTTGAGGATTGGGACGCTCCTGATGGGCTCTGTTCTCTGCCTGAGGAGTCTGGACCTCAGTAGTCCTTGGCCTTGCCTGAGTCCTCCTCTGACCGGAGTTCCTTCCACCCTGAACATTTCTAGGCTGAGCCTGAGAAAGGCTAGGGGCGGAATTCTTTCCAGCTTGAGGATTCCTAGGTTGAGCTTTGGAGTTCCCTTGGTCTGTCTTCCTCGACTCAGGATGAGGAGCCTTGGCCTTTCCCTTAGGTTTTGGCCTTGGTTCCTCAGTCCTTTGCTTGACAGGTTCAACAGGCATTTTCTTCTTCCCTTTGCCTTTGTCCTGACGAGCAACACTTAGGCTCTTGTCGTCAGTTTGGGCAGGGACAAACTTCTTCTAAGAGTTGCTCCCTGAAGCACCTCTCTTCTTCTTGCCCTTTGGGTCTTTAGAGGCATCATAGCCTAACCCAGCTTTGGCACCATCGGTATGCTGAGAGAAACTTGTTAACTCATCAACTACTAGGGAAGACTCGTGTAACTTCTTCAGCTTTTGCTGAAGTTGCCCATTCTTTTGTTTCAGGGTCTCATTTTCAGTGGTGTATTGAAGCACCAACTCTTCGTGAGCTTTCTCTTTTGAGATCAGCTCAAGATCCCAAGCAGTTTGCTCAGCACAAAGGCGAGCTTGCCACTCAGTTTCGAACATCACTCTTAGGGCGATTCGCTCAATCATCAGCTGTTCCTGAGCGAGGAACAGATCAGTGTCACGAGTCTCAATCAGCGAGCTGATTACACCTTTTAATCTTTCAACCTCCAGTGGAGCTCCATCATGCTTATTCCGAGCATGAAGCAACTCTTCCTGAAGATGTACTAATCTGAGGGCTTCTTCAGTATCTCTCACTCTGAGAGACTCAGTTAACTGATCGTTTTCCCCACTCAGTTGTGCATTCACATCCACTGTGTGAGTATGAGTCTCCTGCAGCCTTGAGAAGTCAGCCATCAATTGCTCTAGAGCAAGCTGAAGGTCGAGTTCTGCTGCTGAGTCTGAGCTAAGCTCAGGTGCGTGATTAGGAGAAGAGGCAGAAGAACATACCTCATCATCTGCCATCAGGCAGAGGTCATCATACTCCTCATCGGAGAAGAGTTCAGGGGACCGGCGTCCTGGGCCATCTGAATCTGAGGAATCCTCATCAAGCATAGCTCTCCGGTCTGATGCCCTGAGCTCTCTCTTAGCTCTTCGATCCTCTCGCTCATGAGCACTGAGCTCCGGACAATCATACTGATAATGTCCTGATTGCAAGATCTCTCTTGTTCTCCTTGATCTTTTCTGATCCCTCACTCATCTCCCTCAAGGCATCCCAGATCTCCTTTGCCGTCTTCAGGTGCATGAGCCTGACCGAATTCTCGTAAGAAATGGTGTGGAGTATAATGTTCTTAGCAACATTATCCTGTCCGATTTGCTTAATCTGATCAGAGTTAAGCGCGGACCTCTCCACTTCTTCATCTCCGGTGGCTGGAACAGGAACATTGCCAGCAACGGGCCAGGTCGTCTGAAGATTCCTCATAAATTTGATCGGACCTTGCTCAATCACCAAAGGCATCTGATCATGGATGGAATAGAGATGTGCGAGTACCCTGAATTTCCAATAGTCATAATTATCAATAGAGAATTCAGGAAGACTGCCTTCAAGGCGCTTAGAACCGGATGCCATGTATGCAGGTTTTCAGGTTTTCAGAAACAGACCTGTTCAGTTGACCACCAATAGTTTCTCCTCAGAAACTGTTGGTAAACAAAGTCAGTGGTCTTTTGAACCACTGCTCTGATACCACTTGTTGGTCCCGAAACGAGTATAATCAGTGTATGGGAGGGAATACACTGATGTCAGATTTTTCTGAAAGACTCAGAAAAATGCTCTAACACACTCAGTCAGGATTTCCTGAAATACTCAGTATGCTGAATGTCCACAGGGGCAGCAGGGACCGTTCAGTAATGAGTCAGATAAGCTGAGTGTGAGAAAAGTGCTCGAAAGCTCAGCAGAGATAACAAACCTATTGACCACTCGGAAGCTAGTCAGTTGGACTACTATCTCAGTGAGCTAGAGTACGTGCGGAAAGTGAGCCCTTAGATTCTACTCGTTTTAGTTTCTGAAAACATTTTCTCTGAGTTTACTTAGTAAATTGGTGGTTAAGGCTGAGTGCACAGTATTAAGATTCAGGATGATTGATTATGTCCTGAATATAAAATCAATGCAGAATGTTCAGTTTAGTGTGATGACAGTTATGATCCTGAACAAGAATGTAAATCAGCACACAAGGGTCTTTTTAACGTGGTTCGGAGATAACCAACTCCTACGTCCACGACCTGATTTAACAGGAAGCTACCCTCAAAACCCTGAGGATAGGTACTTGGGTTTTACGTGCCAAGGGACACGAATAGCCAACTTCCTCTCTTAGGAACTGACCCCTGGGCATTTCACAAGTCCCAGTCCTTCTAACCAACCAATCTCACACCCTGAGTGGTTTGGTATTCTTGGTTTCCAACTAAGATAGCTCTAGCAATACAAAACAGTGCTAAATATTAGAGTTGTCGATCTAAGAAAATACAGAGTGAATCCTACTACAACACTAGGGAAATTTAATTGCAGAGTGTTGCTTATAGTATGCTTTGAGTGCTTGGATTCTTGAGAGCTTTCACTTGGAAATTTCCCGTTAGCCTTGAATGGGTGCAAGGCTCTCCATATTTATAGTCCAGATTCAAAATAGATCTGTTGGAGGAGATCTACCCAAATCTTTCCTATTTTAGGGTGGTTGCAGGCTAGAAGTACTGTTGACCTAATCGCCATGCTTAATCTGGCAAGATTGTCCCGCCCCCTGCAACTCTGAGACGCATTAAATGCCGCATTAAATGCTACGCAGACTCTATACACACGTGTCGAAAGATCATTAGCTTTCCGTTCAAATGGCTAGTTGATCTTCTGACATTTGTCCTTCCTCGTACATTCAGTACTCTGAGTCTCTTGTTAATAACTCAGCCTGAATGTTTGTCTTTATCGGAGTCTTGCTGACATTCTCTTTGTCTCTTGGTCTCATAGCATAAATAACCTTTTGCTTTGGACTTAAATGATTCAGGTAAACTGAACCAATACCTAAGTCAGGTGTTATGTGCATTCAGCACAGCCTGATAGGTTATTCAGCCCAGTATGTGTAACCTTTTTGCTTTGGACTTACATAATTCAGGTAATTTGAACCAAGGCCCAAGTCAGGTCTTATGTGCATTCAGCACAGCCTGATACGTAACACTTACTCTTCACTGACTAAGTTCTGTCCTGAGTATGCTTAGTGTACTCAGTAGAAACATCAGCCAATGGTACTTCAGGATTGTCTTCAGGACGGATCATCAGGCTTCGTTCTTCAGCTTCAGTTCAGGAAATCTTCAGCAAGACTGAATCTGACTTCTTCAGGATGGATTGCACATCAGACTTCAGTAAATTGGGTCGACTCCAATATTCTTCAGTCTTCAGCACGTTCCCCCTGAACTGAATTCCTAACCTAACTATCCTGAACTAGACAAACCTAAACAACTGTACTTAGGCAAATTCATCAGGGGTTTTGGGATCTAATCAAAATACTCAGATTGTCCCAACAACGTGGTTGTAACTTCCCTTTTCGTCCAAAACGAACAACTCCTTGAGTTGGTAAAACTTTCAAGAACACGTCCTCACCCTTCTCGAAATGTAGGGGCTTCATTCGCTTGTCTGCATAAGACTTTTGACGATCTTGGGCAGCCCGTATCCGCTCTCGGATCTTCTCAATCACCTTTACTGTTTTCTCCACTATCTCAGGCCCTAGAATGCATCGTTCGCCAACTTCATCCCAATACAACGGGGATCTACAACGTCGTCCATACAAAGCCTCGTATGGAGCCATGCCAATCGTCGCTTGGTGACTATTGTTGTAAGCAAACTCCACCAAAGGTAAGTACGTCTCCCATTTACCTTCAAAGTACAGAACACAAGCCCGTAACATGTCTTCAAGTGTTTGAATCGTCCTCTCGGATTGACCATCCGTTTGAGGGTGATACGCCGTGCTAAGATTCAACTTGGTGCCCATGGCCGATTGTAGGCTTCTCCAAAATTGCGACATAAAACGTGTATCCCTATCCGAAATGATTGAAACGGGGACTCCATGCAATCTCATTACTTCTTGGATATAAATTTGAGCAAGTTTATCCATACTCCACGTCATCTTCATTGGAAGAAAATGAGCCGACTTGGTTAGTCGATCCACAAAAACTCATATAGCTTGATTCCCTTTAATCGAACGGGGTAGTCCCATCACAAAATCCATGGAAATGTGCTCCCACTTCCATTGAGGTATCTCTAATGGCTTCAACAATCCGGATGGCCTTTGATGTTCCGCCTTAACTTGTTGACAAGTTAAACACTTCTCTACAAAATTGGCAATATCTCCCTTCATGTTCTTCCACCAAAATATAGTCCTTAAGTATCTATACATCTTGGTTCCACCGGGATGAACCGTATAAGGTGTACAATGAGCTTCCTCCATGATTTCCTTCTTCAAGTCTTCATCGTTTGGATCACACAACCTTCCCTCGTACGTAAGTGCTCCATCATTACCAATTGCAAAGCCCTTAACAGCTTTGGTTTCGGTCCTTTTCTTCATCTTGCCGAGAAAAGGGTCCAAGTCTTGGGCCTCTCGGATCCTCGTCCGAATCGTGCCTTGCACCACAAGTGCCGAAAGAATGGACCCCATCTCCTTGGTTGATTCGACCACTTCTAACTTCAAGCACTCGAACTCCTTCACTAATTCGTCTTGACTGGTCAAAGAATAAATCGCACCTCCCTTTCGGCTAAGTGCATCCACGACCACGTTCGCCTTGCCCGGATGATAGTTGATTGTGCAATCGTAGTCCTTGACTAACTCTAGCCAACGCCTTTGCCTCATGTTCAACTCCTTTTGCGTGAAAATGTATTTGAGGCTCTTATGATCGGTGAATATCTCGCACTTAGTACCATAAAGGTAATGTCTCCATATCTTTAATGCATGAACAACAACCGCTAATTCAAGATCATGAATAGGATAGTTCATCTCGTGCACCTTCAATTGCCTTGATGCGTATGCCACGACTTTCCTATGTTGCATCAAAACACAACCTAGTCCTTGCTTTGACGCGTCGCTAAAGATCACAAAACTTTCGGTAGGATTGGGAATAATAAGGACAGGGGCCGACACTAACTTGTCCTTCAACTCTTGGAAACTCTTCTTGCATACCTTGGACCACACGAACTTCTCTCATTTGCGTGTTAACTGGGTCATCGGTGAGGCTATCTTTGCAAAGCCTTCAATAAATCGCCTATAGTATCCCGCCAAACCGAGAAAGCTACGAACCTCGTTCACATTAGTTGGAGCCTTCCACTCGCTCACGGCTGCAACCTTAGATGCGTCTACTTCCACTCCTTGGGCCGTGATCACCTGGCCTAGAAAGTTCACTCGGTCTAACCAAAACTCGCATTTGGTAAACTTTGCAAACAATCTTTCTTGGCGCAAGACTTCAAGAACCGTCCTCAAGTGCTCTTAATGTTGCTCCTTACTCCGTGAATAGATTAGAATGTCATCAATGAACACTATGACGAACCGATCTAAGAAAGGGTGAAAGACACGGTTCATCAAGTCCATGAAGACAGCTGGTGCGTTGCTCAAACCGAACGGCATCACTACGAACTCGTAATGCCCATAGCGTGTGCGAAAAGCAGTCTTCGCTCTATCTCCTTCCTTGATCTTCAATTGGTGATAGCCCGATCTCAAGTCAACCTTTGAGAACACACTCTCTCCCCTTAGTTGATCGAACAAGTCTTCAATTCTAGGCAACGGGTACTTGTTCTTTATCGTGAGCCGATTAAGCTCTCGATAGTCAATGCACATCCTCCATGATCCGTCCTTCTTCTTGACGAATAAAATTGGCGCTCCCCATGGTGAAACACTTGGTTGGATGAATTTCTTATCCAACAACTCTTGTAATTGCATCTTTAACTCCTCGAGTTCCTTCGGTGCCATCCTATAGGGTGCTTTCGAAATTGGGGCAGCTCCCGGCACTAGATCGATCATGAACTCCACTTGTCGGTCGGGTGGAATTCTGGGTAACTCCTCGGGGAAAACGTAAACGAACTCGTTAACAACAGTAACGTCTCTATGTTCACCTCCTTCACGTTCATGCCCATCACATGGAAGAGGTATCCTTCACATCCTTCCTCTTCAACGGCTTGCATCGCAGTGACGTTCAAATTATGCCTACTCGGTTGGGAACCAAAGTACGTCAACTCCTCTCCGCTTGGCAACTTGAGCGTCACTTCCCTCTTCTCGCAATCAATGGTGGCGTGGTACTTAGCTAGCCAATCCATGCCAAGAATTACATCGAATTGTCCCATCTCGATAACGTGTAACTCTCCCTCAAGACCCCTCCCACAAATCTCAAGTTTCGCGCTCGATAAAACCTTACTCGTAAACACAGCCTTACCCGAAGGGATACTAACTTCTAAAGGACTAATACTAACGTCTAACTCACAACCAATCTTCCTACGCTACTTAAAATACTACGCTGCTGCTGCGCTACTCTGATATAACCTCAAAATCCTCTCCATTGACCGAAACCACTCCTCAACAGTGTTCGGTCCGTTCCGCCCGTTAAAGGTAGCAGGCTTGAACCTCCTAAATTGTTCAACTACTTGCGCGGTAGGGTTAAGCATAGGTGCTACGTTATGGACTACGGGGTTAACTTGATGGCGACCCCTCCTATCCGCGTGTCCATCGGACTCATTAGGGTCATGGTTCGAGTCACGTCTCAGAGGCATCTAAAACGAAAGACCCCGATACACAAAGAAATTGCTTAGTCGATCTTAATATTTAAAAACGGTCCTATAACCCATCGTACTTGAACGCTTCTAAACATCTTTACTAGACATTTATACTCATCATAAATCTTAATCATAACATTCCTAAGCCATCGTACAAGCACAACGTTTCATAAAACATTTTTCATAAAACATTTTCTTAAAACATTTTTCTTTTCGAAAACCTTGAAAAGAATTTTTTTCTTAAAACATTTGACCATAGAGTGGTCCTTCATAACATTTCATAAAATCCTCCATGACTAGGTCATGCCATTCATTATTAATCATTCCTTTGAATAAACCTTTCGCTTGAAACATCATACTTGAGCTTTCGAAAACTTACTTGATTTAGGACTCGGAGATGGCTGCGGCGGTGGTGATGGATGGAGCTTTCTCTTTTATTAAACTTTTCATGAAATTATTCCATAAAAACTTTGCATATAATCACGTAAAGCACATAAAAATATTTTATTTTTACAAATCTACAAGAACGTAAACCTTGCTCTGATACCACACTGTCACGCCCTAAAATTCTATACATTTACAAATCAGCGAAAGTCTCACTTTTAATAAATAAATTTAATAAAAACACTCTTTTTGAACGTGAACCCTTTTTACTAGAAATAAAATTCTTTTCTTTGAAAATACCTTTTGAACTTATAAAAATCAAACATTCACAATAAATAACTCACTCGATACATCAATGGTAAAATCCTAAAATATCATAATAAATATTCACTTAGTACATTCCTAGAAACCACATAATAACATAACAATTATACATAACATGTTTCAATAATATTCACATGTGAATTAAACTTATTCTAACATCATTCAACATGTAAGTCATCAATTAAATCATGCAATAATACTTAAATAATTCTGGTACAGCAGTTGATACACATATAACTTTCGAAAACAGCTACGGTGCACTCATCAAAATCACATGTGTATAAAAATAGTCCACTAACTAATACAAAATCCATTTTCTCTAATACTATTATCTTGCCAAATCATCTAAGACCTCTAAATACTCAAATAAATCATATTAAACATAATATAAATACTTGCCACGAAAATCCCTTTTTAAAACACATGAAAATCTCATAAAACATAGTTAAAGGACTAATTTTGAGCTGTAACTTTACAACATTTTTGCTACAGGTTTTATGACCAAAACACTTAATATTTTATGGCTAATAAAATGCCAAAATTTTGAAAATAAGCTGGGCATAAATTCGGTAATTTGAAATCAAAAATGTTGAGGACTAGAATTACATAAAGGACTAAAATCAGTTCCTCGACTTCTACTAAGTAAAAACTCATTAAAATTGGTCAACATGCATTTTAAATCATGGCAAACGTTCTGGTAAAATTTCATAATTTTTGGAGTTGTAAAACTTAACTTATTGATCATGCAAACTAAGGACAATAACTAATTTTCTTAAGAACACATAAATCCACACTTAATCATGCATAAAAATTCGAACCATCAGCTGCTAACTTATTAATTAAATTCATCAACTTAACTCCTAATTATCATGCAATTTAACACATAATCATATTAATAATAATACCTCATAAAAATCCATAATAAAATCCCATAAGTCTTCAAACCATAGCAAATCCTAAATCAAGTATCTACGTGTCCATGCACTCAACGAAACAAAACATGCAAACGTCTAGTCTTGTGGCCAGCATAAAGTGCCGAAAACATTAATAAAAATACTTTCAACATAAAATAAAAGCCTACTTAGAATTTATTTATTAAACTTCATCAATTAATTTCTTCTTCAACTCGCATCACATCCACCTTCCTCCGCATCGCCAATCTCGTCACCTTTACTCTTGAAAATCTGAAAATATGATTCGGTGAAGGGGTGAGCAATTGTAAAATAATCACTCCGTGGGGATAGTTAGTTCAAAGTCTAAATATAAAGGACATGATAACATGTAAACATACCCTTCTTTCTTAACATATGATACGACTTTCGTATCCATTCATTGATGATATAGCTGATCATCCTTAACATTCATTTGACAATATAGCTGATTGTCCATTCATAGATTGATGGTAGAGCTGACCATCCATTCATATTAGCACATAAACACATAATTGCATCAAACTAAATATTTAAAAGTCGAACTATAGTTACCACTTATCACCGTTTAAACCCCCACCTTTTCTTGTCTTGAAAATAAAGAAGTGTTGTACGTTGGCTTGCTAATTCCTTGCTCTAAGAACTCTAGAAAAACTGCCCTCCTTCTACTTCTACAAGCTGGCGAAAATTTTGGTCCTCTAACTTCAATATATGGCCAAAATTTGGGTGCTAGAGGCTGCCAATTTTTCTTGGGTGTCTAAGGGTTTTGGGGACTTGATCAATACATATTTATAGAGTTGGAAAAGTAGGGTTTGGGGCTGCATAAGGCCTTGGCCGAAATCTTGCAAGAGGGTAAAGAAAATTGGCCCAATATCTTGTTGTATCTCGATTTCCATACTTGGCAATTTATTTCCTTATTTAAAATATCCTTACTAACTCTTTATTCTTGTGATACTTAACCTTCAAGCATGTATATTCTCTTGCATAAGAATATGACTTATTTCCATATATAAAGATACTAGAAATCCAAGTCTTAATACTACCTAATTTTCGAAAATTGCTTAAGGTATAAGACTCCAATTTTTCAAAAATAATAATAATACTATCCCAAGTATTATTTAATCCTATTCTTGGTCAAATCCTCATAAGTCAAATCCCTAAATTTAATTCCTCAATTACTAACATGCCCTTAATGAATTAATACTTAAGGAAATACTATTCTTAGAGGACTAATACTATAACCTCAACAATAATACTATTCTCTCTCACACTAATATATTCGAACTTAACACTAAACTAATAGTCCAATTAATACTAATTGGGACAACTAAATACGTAGTAAATAATTAAGAAATATTAAAGCATAACAACTTAAAGGACTAAACCTTAAACACACACAAAGCTCTAGCCCAAAATAAAATAATTAAGTGACTAAAAGCTACTTCCTATGCGGGGTGTTACACATCTAGATCTAGAAAATTGTCTCTATGTTCCTGAATGTGCTAGAAATCTTATTTCGGTAGGAAAGTTGGATATTGTAGGGTTTTATTTCAAATTTGGAAATGGTAGCTTTTCATTGTATAAACACAATTACTATTATGTTTCTGGTATTATGTGTGATTTACTTTACCGTTTCAATTTGAATATTAAGTTTGATGAATCTCTGTTTCATGTAGAAAATGATATAGGCATTAAACGTAGTGCACCAAATGAAAGTCCTACTTTTTTGTGGCATCAAAGGTTAGGTCATATTTCCAAAGAAAGGTTATTGAGGTTGGTGAAAAATGAAATTCTTCCTCATTTGGATTTTAGTGACATGGACGTGTGTATTGATTGTATTAAAGGAAAACAAACAAAACACACGTTAAAGAAAGCAGCCACAAGGAGCACTCAACTTCTAAAAGAGTCGGTTGTAAATTGGTCTTTAAGACCAAACGTGACTCTAATGGTCGAAAGGTACAAGGCTAGACTTGTTGCTAAAGGTTATACCCAGAAAGATGGCATCGATTACAATGAAACATTTTCTCCAGTTTCAAAGAAAGATTCTTTTAGAATTGTCATGGATATGGTTGCTCAGTACGATCTTGAATTACACCAGATGGTTGTTAAAACTGCATTTTTGAATGGGGATTTAGATAAAGAGGTTTACATGACCCAACCTAAAGGTTTTGTGGTCACAGGAAAAGAAAATCTAGTGTGTAAGCTAAAGAAGACAATTTATGGACTAAAGCAAGCTTCTCATCAATGGTATCTTAAGTTTAATGATACTATCACTTTCTATGGTTTTGTAGAGAACACTGTTGATCGGTGTATCTATATTAAAGTCGGTGGGAGTAAGTTTGTTATTTTAGTCCTGTATGTTGATGATATATTACTTGCTGCGAATGATAAAGGTTTGTTACATGATGTGAAAAAGTTTCTCTCTAAGAACTTTGAAATGAAAAATATGGGTGATGCTTCTTATGTGATTGGAATAGAAATATTCCGTAATAGATCACAAGGAGTATTAGGATTATCACAGAAAGGTTACATCAATAAAGTTTTAGAGAGATTTAACATGGATAAGTGTTCGGCGGGAATAGTTCCAATTCAAAAAGGTGACAAGTTCAGTCAAATGCAATGTCCTAAAAGTGAATTGGAACAAAAGGAAATGGAAAGGATTTCATATGCTTCAGTCGTTGGGAGCTTGATGTATGCGCAAACATGTACAAGACCTGATATCAGTTTTGTTGTTGGTATGTTAAGTAGATACCAAAGCAATCCTGTGATGGACCATTAGAAAGCTGCAAAGAAAATTCTAAGGTAGGCACCAAAGAACATATGCTTACATACAGGAGATCTGAATTATTCGATATAAATGGCTATTCAGATTCAGATTATGCTGGATGTGTATATACTCGAAAATCTACATTTGGCTACTTGTTCCTATTAGCTGGTGGAGCACCATCGCACGAGTTAGAGCTTGTGGTCACACGAGTCTGGCTTGTGGTCGCTCGAGCCCGAACTCGACTTGTCCGATCGATCCTCGACTTCCTCGTTTTTATCATATCTTGAGTTCTAGAGCTCCGATTGACTCGATTCTTTTTCCGTTGCGACCCTCTTTTCGAACTCTTCGACATGGTATATCATTTGCCTCCATTGGATCAACTCAAAATTTCTGGACTTTTACGAACTTGCTCGTCTCTTGCCGATTTTTGCTCATTTTCACTACAAAACACATTTTCTTGCCACGAAATGGTTAATAGCATAATTTATACCAAATTAGGGTCAAAATGAACATAAGCACATCAAACCATGTAGAAATGGATGCAAAAACATGCACTTATGACCCTAATCAAGCATACCTCACTCTTGAGGAAAAAATCGGAAGCTATCCACTGAGAACTCTAAGCTAATTGAGTCTGAAAATGAGGCAGACCTTGCATCAGCCTCTCAGACCATTGCCCTGACAAATGAAATGGAAACACTCAAGAGTCAGCTCAATGGGAAGGATGAAATGATCAGGGGACTGACTGATAATCAGATTAAACTAGCTTCTGAAAACAATGAGCTAGTAATCCAAATTAAAACTCTTATCAGCAATGTGAATATGCTGAAATAATATGAAGACAGTCTGCTGAGAAAATTAGAGGCTCTAAATAAACCCTCTCTTGCCATAGAGGAGATTTTGAGCCTGCAAAATAGCTCAGATAGCAGACATGGGATTGGATTCTTCCCATGTACATCTTCAAAAGGTCCTCTAAACATTGCATCTACTAGCAGTGGAGAGAGAGTGTTTCTAAAGTCTTCTGAGAATCCTAGAAACACTCTTGATAAAGGAAAAAGGCCAGCTGAACCTACTGTTAAGTACCTTGGTTTAGATTTTGATGTGTGCAAAACATATGTTTATATGGATGTATAATCTAACACTTGATCTAAGGAAATTGATTTTGAAAGTTATAGTTATGTAAGAGAAGTCTGCAGCTGTATACTTGATCACCCTACAGCCAGACATGATCCTACAGCTGTAATGTTTCTCTACAGCCAATTTTTGTAATTTTCAGGATTCTACAGCTGCAAGGTTGAAGACCCTACAGCTGAGCTGACCATTTGAAGAAAGGAGTACAAGTTCAAGTTTAAATTAAGATTATGAAGACCCTTAAGCTCAATTAGTGTAGCTTTTATGCACTCACTAAAAAGTACTTAAGAAGAGTTTATTTCAAAGATTCTGGAGAATAATGAAGATTATTTCAAAGACAGCTAGAATTATTTCAAAGATTCTGGAGGATAATGAAGATTATTTCAAAGATTCTGGAGGATGAGGACCACTTCACACATGCCAATAGAGAGAGAAGAGTCTTATTTACTTACTGTTATTTATTTTCTGTACTGCATATTTATTTATTTGTAACATTCATCATTCTTTAAAAATCAAGTGCATAAAACTTTGTGTTTTCACAAAGGAACATAACTCTACAGCTGTAAACTTCTATAAGTCACTTAGCTATTAAGTTAAGTTCATATTATTTTTCATTAACACTCACATATTTTCCGCTGCACATTTAGAGATTTCTCAATACACTTTAAAAGTGTGAGAATCCCTTTGATACTTTGTCTACAAGTTGTTTATTTTGATTTGCAAGTTCTATAACTCTGTAGTTGTACACTTCTCTAGTCCACAGTTGTATCCTTAATGGTCCTTAAAACCTCTTGTAGACTAACTGTTTTTGAACTTTTAGAGGTTACTGTAAGGTTCTGGAATCCCCTCCTTTAGAAAAAGTTTGAAAATTTGATTTTGGACTTAAAGTCTATTCACCCCCCCCCCCCCTCTAGACCTTGACCACTTAAGGGACTAACACCTACAGAGGAGGTAATAATGCCTAGTAGGCCTATTGAAAAAGCTAGAACAACTTATACACCTCCCAGGTCAAACACTAAACAAAATCATTTCCAAAGAAGGAATCATCCTTCAAGGAATATGAGGAACAATGTTCAGTATATCTATCCTCAACCTACACCATCTCATGGGAGACAGTCTAGGCAAAGGACAAACTGGCATGAACCTACTGTTAGAGGAGTTGACAGAAGGGTTCTTCACAGGGGACCATCTTCACATGTGCCCTGTGAGAGGAGTCTTACCGTCCCCTATCAACAACACTTCAGACCAGCTGCACCAAGGTCCTTGAGGAACAGGAGGAACTTCAGGCCACTTGTTCCACAGAGGACCAACACATATAGACAGTCTACTCCTAGGGCATCTAGGGAGGTCACTGTTTATGTAGATGTTTATAGGAGAAAAATCAGCGAGTCCAAAGTAATTAGGACTGTTAAACAGATTTGGATCCCTAAAGGTACAACTAACCAAATAGGACCCAACACAAGATGGGTACCTAAGAATTTATTTTTCTGCAAGATTCTCTGGATTCATAGGATGATTGGTGCCTAGATAGTGGTTGCTCAAGACACATGACAGGTAACCAAAGTCTCTTTACAAACTTTAAGGAAAAGAAAGGAACACAGGTCACCTTTGGTGACAACTCCAAGGGAATTACAAAAGGTTATGGGACCCTATTAATAGGGCCAGTCCAAGTACCTAATGTATCATATGTCAGTGGACTAAAACATAACCTGTTGTCTATTAGTCAATTTTGTGATAAAGGCTATAATGTAGAATTTTCTAGTAACCTGTGTTGTGTTAGAGATGCATCAAGTTCACAGGTACTACTAACTGGGTCAAGGAAGGAAATGTTTATCTTATAAATTGTAGATCATGTCCAACTGAGACTTATTTTATTGCAAAGATCTCCAGTGACCTGACCTGGTTGTGGCACATGAGACTCAATCATCTGAACTTCAAGACACTAAACAAGATATCAAGATTGAGTCTAGTGGATGGGATACCTAATGAGGTGTTCAACAAGGATCATATTTGTAAAGCTTTTCAAGAAGGAAAGAAAATCAAAGCCTCATTTAAGGGAAAACAAAATCACTCTACTGACAGGATACTTCAATTACTTCACATGTGATGTGGGCAAAAAAGTAAGCCACATCTAACAAATGATTAAAAGCGAGAAATGGGTTGCATCTCCGCAACAGCTTCACTTGAATTCCAGGAAATGGGCTGTGCCACTCTCAAGTTCCAAGAAGATGATCTCCATGATAAACTTCGTATAATATCAAGAATAACCTGCACAAAACCGAACCGGAGGAGGCTCCGGCGTCGGTCCTCCGACGCTCAAGTCAATAACGTATTCAACAAGAATGATATGAAAATATCACAATGGAATATACATTTATCAAAATAGAGAAGACAATAATTCTGATGGTCTTGCCCTAGAAGGCAAAATGAGGGTATTTATATATCTCCCATGTGAAGGGTAAAATGGTAATAATCATAGTGTTGCCCTAATTCGTGTAGGACCACAAAATAGAATAATACTGTTGGGCAGCAGTTCTGGTGCGATATCCAACTCTGATCTCATTTTCAGAGTTGAGAACGACATAACTTTCTCTGGCTGTGGATTATAGGCATGTGTCCACATATTCATAAATGTACAATTTGTAATGCAATCTACTTCTGTCATATTTCTCCTTTAGTACGCTTTCTGGCTCTGAAGAGTTCAGAGCCAGAACATAGCATATTCGTCAGTTTGTGAACAAGCACTTAACCATTATGAGCTCTATATGAGCTGCTCTAGGCTTATACTTGAGCCGACAATAGATCCATCACTAATTCGGGATCGAGTATCATAGGTCAATCTTTATTCTTATCACATCTATCATCTCTGTTAGAGAATGATTTCTTAATTTAGTGCACCTCTTTGGTCAATGCAGAGGATATTCGCATATTTCTTATTACGATAGAATGACTTATCGCATTTGGTCCAACTCCGAGCCAGATTTGAGAGAAGATTTTCCTCTATTGAGAGTTGTCCATATTCATTTCTCAGATATGAAAGTATGTGTATATTTTGTCACATCAACTACTCCCCCCTATTCCAAATAAAATTTTCTTCTGAATTTTATATGGAATATGTACGGGTGCATTTTTTAGAAAATGCTCTCACCCTTGCTTTTTTGTCCATTAACAGATAATGTTATCTTTTTTCTTTTCATATTCTTAGTTCGCTTTTCCAGATATCGAGCTTCAAGCTTAATTTCAACATTTTAAATCCTCATGCCTCTTGGTCTATTGTGATCTCAACTGCACACATGGCAACTTCACGTGGGAGCAGTTGGCCAGTTGTCATCTTGCCAAGAGAAGGAAGTTTCCTGACCTTGGTTAACTTTTCTATTTTTCTTTATTCTAATCCTGCATTAGTTTCTTTGTGCTCTTAGAAGGAGCTTGCAATTAATCAATTTTTTTACATTCCTTGGATGTGACACTTTCTTGCCACTCTGATCTCTCAACTCATTAGTTCTTTCGTTCAAAATTTATGTTAATATAGGTATTTTCAATCCCATATTAACTTTCTAGTGGATTTTGACACACTATTTCGTCAATTCCTTCAATTTTTACTTTCTTTTCTTAAGTGAATAGTCTCACTATCAACTCTTAGGAGTTGATGCGAATGCATACTCCCTCCTCTGGACCTCACTTCAGCTCTTGAAATGAATAATCTGAATATCAACTCTTGGGAGTTGATGCGAATGCATACTCCCTCCTCTGAACTTCACTTCAGCTCTTGAAGTGAATAATCTAAATATCAACTCTTTGGAGTTGATGCGAATGCATACTCCCTCCTCTGGACTGCACTTCAGCTCTTGAAATGAATAATCTGAATATCAACTCTTGGGAGTTGATGCGAATGCATACTCCCTCCTCTGGACTTCACTTCAGCTCTTGAAGTGAATAATCTAAATATCAACTCTTGGGAGTTGATGCGAATGCATACTCCCTCCTCTGGACTTCACTTCAGCTCTTGAAGTGAATAATCTGAATATCAACTCTTGGGAGTTGATGCGAATGCATACTCCCTCCTCTGAACTTCACTTCAGCTCTTGAAGTGAATAATCTAAATATCAACTCTTGGGAGTTGATGAGAATGCATACTCCCTCCTCTGGACTTCACTTCAGCTCTTGAAGTGAAGTATATAATCTCACTATCATTCATCTCTGAAACAGTTTTTCAGTTGCATTCAAAAAGTTCATAATATGCATTCTCATCCTGAGAGCTGTATGTTTACATATTCTCGTGTCTGCCCTCTGGTTATTTTGTATACCCAGCTCCAGCTAAGGTTCTCATATTTATTCAGGTTCTAATTTATGCTAAAGTTCTCATAAAATGTGAGTGTGATTCATGCTCACTTCTTACTTAGATTTACCGCTTGTAAATTTAAGAGTTGTACATCCTTTGTATTTTTTAGAGATATCCTCTAAAAAATATCTTTGTGAAGATTTTTGTTATTCATAATCAGCTTCATATTTACCTTCACTTCTTGAAGTTTCATGCCCTAATTATAATGAGATCCACCAGGGCCAGAGATGTGATAATAGCTCTGGTCCTTTTCTCATTTCATTGTCATAGTATATGAACATCTAATTTTTTCCCTCTTTTCTGAGGAGAAATCAGTTCAGATTATGTTCTCTTCTTAGAGAATTCAAATCAGTAATCTTCTCTGGCACTTGCCTAGTGAGCGAATGTATATCTCTTCTAATTCTGAGAAATGATAAATTTATCTCGCCTGATCGAGAGATGGAACAGGTCAACATCAAATTATCGTAGCAGTAAACTCTGCTTTATTTCCATCTGAGTCACATCACATCAATCATAGTTACCTACATAGGAGTCTTTTTATTCTTTTAATGTCGGTACTCTTAGCTGATCTGTCATCTCTGGCGGCTATCATACCTCTTTTATTTCTCACACAGTTTTTTCTCAAGACATCTCTTAAGAAAAAAGATAATGTGTCTAGCGTGTTCTGACTATATTCTTTCTCTGAACCATGTCATATTTGACTCAATAAGTATCATAAATACCAACTCTGGTAGCTGCTCTACCCTCTTGTCGCTCGGCAGCTGCTCTGCCATTTCTGGTTCACATTGTTTTCTCTTAGGACATCTCCAAAGAGAAAGAACAACGTGTCGGGCACGCTCGGTGCCCTAATTTTCCAAGCACATTCCAGGCCCTAATTTTCTGGGCACATTCCAGGCCCTAAATCAGATCTGGGCACATTCCCCTAAGTCAGATCCGGGCTCAGAAAAATCTGAGACTTACAGGATGTAAATCAAATCCGGGCTCAAAGAAATATGAGACTTACAGGATGTAAATCGAATCCGGGCTCAGAGAAATCTGAGACTTACAGGATGTAAATCGGATCCAGGCTCAGAACCATCTGAGACTTATAGGATGTAAATCGGCTCCAGGCTCAGAGCCATCTGAGACTTTTAGGATGTAAATCGGCTCCGGGCTCAGAGCCATCTGAGACTTATAGGATGTAAATCAGATCCGGTCTCAGAGCCATTTGACACTTACAGGATGTAAATCAGATCCGGGCTCAGAGCCATCTGAGACTTACAGGATGTAAATCAGATCCGTGCTCAGAGCCAACTGAGACTTACAGGATGTAAATCAGATTCGGGCTCAGAGCCAACTGAGACTTACAGGATGTAAATCATATCCGGGCTCAGAGCCAGCTGAGACTTACAGGATGTAAATCAGATCCGGGCTCAGAGCCATCTGAGACTTACAGGATGTATATCAGATCCGGGCTCAGAGCCATCTGAGACTTACAGGATGTAAATCAGATCCGGGCTCAGAGCCATCTGAGACTTACAGGATGTAAATCAGATCCAGGCTCAGAGAATTCTGAGAGTTACAGGATGTAAATCAGATCCGGGCTCAGAGCCATCTGAGACTTACAGGATGTAAATCAAATCCGGGCTCAGAGCCATCTGAGACTTCCAGGATGTAAATCAGATCCGGGCTTAGAGCCATCTGAGACTTACAGGATGTAAATCAGATCCAGGCTCAGAGTCATCTGAGACTTACAGGATGTAAATCAGATCCATGCTTACAAGATGTAAATCAGATCCGAGCTCAGAGAAATCTGAGACTTACAGGATGTAAATCAGATCCAGGCTCAGAGAAATCTGAGACTTACAGGATGTAATTAATCAATTATACTACAAGGAAGCATTATACTAAATCTCAAAGAATTGGGTCATTATTTCATCTCTGATTTCTCAGAAATAATCATTTTGATACAGCAAGCAAACAATGCCTCCTTGCACATTTTCCATTATTTCATCATTCTTAGATCATGCTTTGACAACATATTCGTTGAAAGACAGTTCACCATGCAAATTCTAAATGCATACCGGACTCCATTCATGAAAAATTATTTTAGAGATGGTTTTCTACAAAATATCTTAACTGTGAGGTTAATTCAGTCTCACATGCATTTTTGGTAGACAATCTTGCACCTAATCTTGCCTTCATAGCAGCTTTTCCTAAGCATATATCAGATGTTACACAAGGGTACTGTCACATATTTCTTAGTGCATATTAAACATGTTATTTTTCAAAATCGTCAATAAAATAATTCTTATAGAGCTTCAAAGACAGGTTTAACCATATATTCTTCACGACATCTCAAAGAGAGTCTATATTCGTGATTCCAAATAAATATTCATTGTATCTTCATGCTACACCAGCTGAGCTAGAAATGTTGGCACAAATTTATGGCATGCGTCATGCACTTTCACCAAGTTTTCCTTAGAAAGCTATCAAAGTGTATCTTCATAAACTTAATTCGTCTATTTCGTGTCTAGGATTGATCACTTCTGACATATCCAGCATATATTCTCATACCAGATTCCCATTTATCATATGAGCTAAAACATTTCTATTCAAGAGTGATTTGGATTAGCTTATCAAGCAATTCACTTTATCAAGTAATATCTCAACTTAGATTCATATGAGGGGGTAGATATACCTTTTTCAGGCTGTCGAATTTGCATCGACAAGGTCCTTTTATTCACGGGCTTTCTTATCATTTCCATCATTTCACGCTGGGAGATTCATCCCCCATGCATCTTCCTCGATTTCTCACTCTCTTCAGTGTGAAAATCATAAGTATTTTTTCCTCATAAAGAATAATCAAATCATTATCAGCATATTAATTTCATATAAGGATAGTAAATCCCAGGTTATAACATGAGACAAACTTAGTGTCCCAATTATTGGACTAAGTTTTTCAAAGAATCATATTTTGCTTGATCGTGTGATCAAAAGTTCACTCCAATTCCAACCATATGCAGCAAGGCCCAAACATTAGTTCCAAACAATTTCATTCAAAGAATCAAATCAAAAATCAATATCTTCTTCAAAGCATTTTTTTTATACAACCATCCAATACCTCATCCGGCAAATGTACATGCGTGTACATTCATGCGTACATATACTTACTCACAGACTTGTACTTCAAATCAATTTAACCAGCTTATTCAATCTATTTACTCCTTCTGGGCATTTAATCAAGCATGTAGTGGGCGTAACTCATCACCTCAAATTCTCAAGCATAAAGATATCAAGTTTGCCTCAAATGCATCATATCACATATAATCAACAGCCATCTTATGAATCAATTCAATCAGATTCATAAAACACAGATTCCTATAACACAGGATTCATAACTAACCTTAATAGTGTCATTTCAACAGGAAATCAATTAATTCATGATATAATCCAATATCACCCTTAAGTGTATATATCAATAGCACATGCTATTTGTCAATTTCAAGGATTCATATCATCATTCCTCAAACATAGATACTCAATTTCAATATAATTCACAATTTTGTACCTCTATAGGTCATGATAAGAGCATCAATCCAATAGAGGTGTCAATTCGTTTCTACAGGACAAATGTTTAAATCTTACCTGTTGGTCAATTTGCTTATGCAGAACACATCACCTGCTCCTGCTATTAACAAAGCAGTAGATACTCAGGTGTGGGCATTCAAAACCATACTGTTGAGGTCGTCGTCATTCATCAGCGATCATCGATTGTGTAATAATATGCAATAACATCGATATGCTGAAAAGGCTTCACTGAAAAAGGGATATTTGTGGCTGATTCAGGCTTATACTACAGCGAATCTGTTGATGCCTCAAGTAATGCTTCAATCGCCATTTCGATTGGTACAGCTGCAACCATCGAATTGGACCAACACAGGGCAGGTATAGAGTGAATTCAAAGGGGGAATCATACTGATGTTGCTCTCTCTCAGCTACAGGGGCTTATGGACAGGATTTCAAAGGGACACTTAATCTGCCCAAAATTTTTGTGGCACTGGGGCGGTAGTATTTCGAGGGCCGGCACAATCGCCGAGAACTACACCATCAAGCGATAACACTTGATTTCATTTATAAATCTCTCAGCCGCTGCTGAGGCGGCGATACCTCTACATTTCCGCGGTCAAGGCTCGCTCCAGTGGGGAATAAACCCTTCTTCTGCAATCGATTTTCTGGGTTCAATCCCAAAAGGTGTAGCGACGCGATCGGGTCGAAGTGGCGACGCCTAAAATCCCATCGTAGGGCGACGGCGCCTGGACTATCATCACAGATCGGCGACGCCTAGACTGTCATCACAGGTCGACGACGCCAGATATCTCACTGCGGGACGACTGGGGCGCCTGGACTCCTCCTCGCAAGTCGGCGGCTAAGTCCATTGCCTCACGCAGAATAAACGGATGTTACTGCTAGTGCCTGACGGTTTCAATTTGAACAAATTGGGGAAAAATGATTCCCACTCTTTCTCGATTGATTTTATGGTACTCTGTTAAAATAACAAAAATACCACCAATAAAATCAAATAACATGTCAGCTAATCGTAAGAATATCCAAAGAAATACAAACTTAGCTCAGGTTCCCCCTGAATTTCTTCAGCTCTTTTTCTTTTCTTTTTTTTATCGTGGATTCCGAAATATCACAGAACTGGAATGACTCTCTTCCATTTTCCCCTAAATTTCTAGGGTTTTCTTTTATCTTTCTCTCCCTATAGTGATTAGGGAATTTTCAGTAACAAAAATTGGATTAAACCAATAGTATATCTCAAATCGAGCAGGTATTCAATAGAGAAATTCTGAACTCATATTAAATTTGTTCAATCTCTTCAATAACTTTACTTATCTGTTAAAAGGATTAGGATCCTAAAAGATTTCAGGAAAATCCTCATGCCTTAGCTCGGATTTTCCACAGACGGTGCTAGTTGATGTGGGCAAAAAAGTAAGCCACATCTAACAAATGATTAAAAGCGAGAAACGGGTTGCATCTCCACAACAGCTTCACTTGAATTCCAGGAAATGGGTTGCGCCACTCTCAAGTTCCAAGAAGATGATGTCCATGATAAACTTCGTATAATATCAAGAATAACCTGCACAAAACCAAACCGGAGGGGGCTCCAGTGTCGGTCCTCCGACGGTCAAGTCAGTAACGTATTCAACAAGAATGATATGAAAATATCACAATGGAATATACATTTATCAAAATAGAGAAGACAATAATTCTGATGGTCTTGTCCTAGAAGGCAAAATGAGGGTATTTATATATCTCCCATGTGAAGGGTAAAATGGTAATAATCATAGTGTTGCCCTAATTCGTGTAGGACCACAAAATAGAATAATACTGCTGGGCAGCAGTTCTGGTGCGATATCCAACTCTGATCTCATTTTCAGAGTTGAGAACGACATAACTTTCTCCGGCTGTGGATTATAGGCATATGTCCACATATTCATAAATGTACTGTTTGTAATGCAATCTACTTCTGTCAGATTTCTCCTTTAGTACGCTTTCTGGCTCTGAAGAGTTCAGAGCCGGAACATAGCATATTCGTCAGTTTGTGAACAAGCACTTAACCATTATGAGCTCTATATGAGCTGCTCAAGGCTTATACTTGAGCCGACAATAGATCCATCACTAATTCGGGATCGAGTATCATAGGTCAATCTTTATTCTTATCATATCTTTCATCTCTGTTAGAGAATGATTTCTTCATTTAGTTCACCTCTTTGGTCAATGCAGAGGATATTCGCATATTTCTTATTACGATAGAATGACTTCTCGTATTTGGTCCAACTCCGAGCCAGATTTGAGAGAAAATTTTCCTCTATTGAGAGTTGTCCATATTCATTTCTCAGATATGAAAGTATGTGTATATTTTGTCACATCAACATGGATCTTTTTGGACCAGTCACACCAGCCAGCATAAATGGAAGAAAATACACACTGGTGGTGGTAGATGACTACTCCAGATTCACATGGTTGATCTTCATGTCTAGCAACAAAGAAACTCAATTCAGTGCTACCTGAACTTCTAAAGAAGCTTTCTAATGAGAAGGGCCTAACTATTGTAAAAATAAGGTCTGATAAAGGTACTGAGTTCATAATTCTTTTATAACTAACTTTTGCAATGAGTTAGGTATATCTCATGAGACCTCAGCTGCAAGAACACCTCAAAAAAATGGGGTGGCTGAAAGAAGAAATAGGATACTCAAAGAGGCTGCCAAAACCATGCTTGCTGATGCACAAATTCCAAAAAGGTTCTGGGCCGAAGCTATTCATACAGCCTGTTACACACAGAACAGATCCATGTTCACTAAAAATCAAGGCAAAACTCCCTATGAACTATGGAATAGTAGGAAACCACAGGTATCTTATTTCCATGGTTTTGGTTGTAAGTGTTTCATCCACAACAATGGGAAAAGACAATTGAAAACCTTTGATAGCTGATGAGGGAATTTTCTTTGGATATTCTTAAATCAGTAGAGCTTTCAGATTATACAATCTCAAAACCCTTGTGGTGGAAGAAACACCCCATGTTGTTTTTGATGAATCTACTCTTGAGTCCAGGAAAGATCAGGTCACTAAGGAAATCACAGATAAAATGACAAGCCTGGGTCTGGACAAGTCCACTGATAACTCAGTGGATGCATATCTTCCTACATGGGACAACCTAGGGACAGAAAACTCAAGAGATGGAACACAGAGGACACACCAACCTGAGAAAATCAACAATGATGGAAATGAGCTGAATGACACAATCCCAGCTCCTCAGGTAACATCTGTCAATGAAGAAGATGGCCAAGCTGAGGCAGAAACTGAGCCTAACATTCAGGGGGAAGCTAGAACAGACTATGCTGACAACTTTGAAATAACCCTGAATGATGACTCAGGCCTCCTTCCCTCTATCTTTTCTCTTGATCTACTAAATGTTGCCCAATCTAGTGACTCAATCTCAGAAGAGGACATATCCCCTGAGGATAACTCCACTAAAAGAGGACAATCCAAAAGAAATTGTTTGACAGATCATCCTGTCAGTCAAACTCTAGGAAATCCTAATCTTGGAGTCAAAACTAGAAGTTTTCATGGTGAAAATGCTCTCTTTTATTGTTTTCTATCAGCACAAGAACCTAAGACAGTGGAAGAGACATTAAAGGATCCTAATTGGATCATTGCCAAGGAAGAAGAGCTGAATCAATTCACAAGGAACCAAGTGTGGGAGTTAGTCAAAAGGCCCAAGCATGCAAACATCATTGGAACCAAATGGGTGTTCAAGAACAAGAAGGATAAGAATGATGTCATAGTCAGAAACAAGGTCAGGCTAGTGGCCAAAGGTTATTCACAAGTTGAAGGATTTGATATGATGAAACATTTGCCCCAGTAGCCAGACTGGAAGCTATCAAGCTATTCCTTGCCTATGCAGCCCACAAGAGATTCAAAGTCTACCAAATGGATGTCAAGAGTGCATTCCTCAATGGAGTCATGAATGAAGAAGTCTATGTGGAACAATCACCTATATTTGAGGAAGGCAACAAAGTGTACAAGCTCAAAAAGGCTCTGTATGGCCTGAAACAAGCCCCAAGAGCCTGGTATGACACACTGTCACAATTTCTCTTGGATCATGGATTTACCAAGGGAAGTGTTGATAGGACCCTCTTCAAAATCACTCATGGAGATTACATCCTCTTGGTCCAAATCTATGTAGATGATATCATCTTTGGATCACAAAATGAGGATTTGTGTACCAGATTCTCACATCTCATGAAAAGGAAGTTTGAGATGTCCATGATAGGAGAAATGAATTCCTTCCTAGGTCTGCAAGTCAAGCAGTCCTCTGAAGGAATTTTCATCAATCAAGTCAAGTATACAAGGGAGCTCATTCAAAAGTTTGGCTGCAGCACAAGTAAGGTGGTCAGGGTACCTATGAACACCAACACCAAACTTGAACCTGATGAAGATGGTGAAGCAGTTGATCAGACTACCTACAGAGGAATTATTGGCTCTCTTCTATACCTCACTGCAAGCAGGTCTGACATCACATATGCAGTAGGAATCTGTGCCAAATATCAGGCCAGTCCAAAGAAGAGTCACCTAGAAGCAACCAAGAAAATACTCAGATATCTCAAGGGTATTGTCAATATGGGACTTTGGTACCCCTCTGATGATAACTTTGAGTTAACAGGCTACTCAGATGCTGACTATGGTGGATGCAAAATTGAGAGGAAGTCAACAACAAGCACCTGTCAATTCCTTGGAAACAAACTTATATCATGGTTTTCTCAGAAACAAAGGTCAGTTGCAACCAGCACCACTGAAGCTGAATATATGGCTGCTGGAAGTTGCTGTGCCTAAATTCTGTAGATTAGACAACAATTGAAGGATTATAATGTCCAAGCCAATGAAGTACCTATATTTTGTGATAACAACAGGTCAATTGCAATATCACAAAATCATGTACTTCACACAAGATGCAAACATGACTGACGGTTACTTTATTGATAAATGTGCCTGAACCGCATTTAATGTGATAGTAGTGTGCAGTAAATTCTCGGGGGATGAATTTGAAAGGATTTTCTCGTGAAAAGACCAAATTTTAACCGCCATCTATTTAAATCCTAACACTTGATCACAATTCATCCCACTTTCCACTTTTGGTAATAATTACAAAACCACTTGGGAAGATAAATCACTTTATCTTCCAATTATTACTACTATCTCAACCGTAGATCAACTTTCTCAAGATTAAATCCCTACCCTAGATTATCCATATAAATAACCTCAACACTTAACAGTTTTTCCCACGATCCCTTATTATTCTCAAACCTAAAACCTTCAACCCTTGTTTCTCTGCATCCCATTCACAAAAGGTCTCAAATATTCATTGACTACAATGAACTCTCCAACAGTAAGAACTTTTGGTATGAACTCATTGTCTGCTTCCACAACCAAAAAGTTCTAAATGACCTAAACATTCACCATATTAGAAAAGCCTTTGAATATGTCACTACTGTTGATGAAATAATCTAATCCAGGTGCTTAAGAAAGTAATCAACGGAATAACGGAAGACGTGTCCCAAAATGATTAATCAAACATGATGAATATGGGCAAACCCAAAGAAGATCAATACAAAAGAAGAGGAATCATGGACCAAGCAAAAGATGGCCGAACAACAGTGCCAGAGAGAAAAAGGGCGAGCAGCTCACGTGCTCGCCCAACCAGCTGACCAGCTCGCCTGCTCGTCTATTTGCACATAATGGGCGAGCAGGTCTTACAATTCTTTTGATGGGCGAGCAGGAGCAGGTCTTACAATTCTTTTGATGGGCGAGCAGCTCACCTGCTCGCCCAACAAGCTGTTCGCCCAACATAAAGTTCTGCTCGCCTGGTCTGGAGATGATCACCAAGACCTTGTTTTCATCATTTTTAGTCAATTTTCCGTTGTAATTATCTTATATAAATGGTTAGGGACACATGTAAGCTTCTCATGAAGCGTGGAAAAGTGTGTGCCACCACCTGCTTGTAGAAATGCCTATAAATAGGCCCCAATTTTCAAATTTATGTAAGTTTTCTTGGCCTTGGCGAAGCCTTGTCGAAATCTTTCCCTAATTTAACACTTTGCAGTTCCATTAAACTGATTTTCATAGGTTGTTAGTGAAATCGCACTCGAAAATCACATAAACGCTTCCTTTGTGGAGATTTCATTAACAATTTGGAGCTAGAAGGAGGGCCCCGAACCTCTGGTTGCTGGATTTTGTTTGGTATTGGAGTGGAAACTGCAAAATTTGAGTTCTGGAGGAAGATTTATGACCTGCTCACTTGAAGGAAAACAAGTTGTTCGCTTGAATGTTTGAAGGAACACAAGCTGTTCGCTTGAAGGCTTGAAGGAAACCTAGTTGTTCGCTTATTATCCAAGAAATAACACTACCTGGTAGCCTGTTTTGCCACCTGGTCGCCTGTTTTTCCACCTGGTCTCCTGGTTTCACCTGGTCGCCCATTTTTCACCTGCTCAGCTCAGTTGTTCGCCTGTACTGTTGTTCGCCTATTTTGACATGTTCTCCCAGTTGTTTACCTAATAGCATAACAGCTTAACCTGCTTTGCGGAAAGCAGCTGACATTACATGAAATGTCGCGGGAGGTATCTCAACCAAGGATGACATCTCACGGGAGGAACAACGATCACCCGAATCAAAGGACCCCGGCACCTGAACACTCAATGGCAATTCAGGGTGTTGCAGGAAACCGAAACAAGCCGAACCAACTGGAGTTCCGGCAGCTCAAGTGGGACAGAACTATATGCAGGGATTATCTGAACTACTCCCATTCTTGCAGAACCCTGAAGATATTTTACTGGTGACGGCCCTCTGTAAAGTGTTGAAAGAACAGCAGCAAGGTGCAGCCGGACCCTCTGGTACACGACCTGATCAGAGGCCTGTTCTTCAATAGGTTGATTAGTGTCCACCAGAGACCGAGGCTGACAGTGAACAGATGAGAAGGCATGAAGAACGAGGGAAGCAGAAGGTGACTGATCGTTTGGGCCCAAAGATGGCAGACCAATTGGGCCCGCAAGGTGGAAGAGCGCGGAGCGTGATGGACGAGTCAAGTCATGGAACTCCACAAAGCAGACCTATGGAGCGGCGAGACTATAGGTCGCATGGCCAACCAATGTCAGCCTATCGACCTCCAAGTAGAGCACTAGAAGCAGACTAGAGGAGACCGAACAGAGTACCAGAAGTCGACCAAGGGAGACCCAGTAGAGTACTAGAAGTAGATCAGAGAAGGCAGTATACAGTCCGAGAAAGACTACGTTGGCCGGCGGCGGAGAGGCTAGGCCCTGAAGGCTTACTGAAGGCCAGCATGATTCCAGCGAGGTCACACCCGAGTGACCGGGTATCCGGCTCCCCTTGCCTAGAGCAAGAGGAAAGGCCACCCCGTCCAGGTGTAGAGGCTTCGAATGAAATCTTACGATCGATGAAGAAGGCCATCGAAGACCTTCAGGCCAAAGTCTCATTAAGCCCGGAAGGCAGCTTAGGCGTACAGATTCCAGTTTCACCCCTATCAGCAGCAATACTTTCGGCACCTGTTCAGCCGAAGATTCAGTTTCTGGCTTCTAATCTGTATAAAGGAACTTCGGACCCGAAGGTGCATGTATCCAAGTTTACAGATTACATGATTTCTATGGGAGCGTCTGATGCGACCCAGTGTAGAAACTTTCCTCTTACACTTGGAGATCATGCACACCGATGGTTTACCGCGATGCATCCTGCACCGATTACATCCTTCATGCAATTAAGCCGAGAGTTTTTATTACATTTTTCTGGAGCAACGTCTTGTTTCACCCAGAAGCATCGACTGGCGAATCTTTTCCAGGAGTCGGAGGAATCTGATCAGCAATTCCACGAACGGTTCGATAAGATTCTGTTAGAAGGAGAGTCAGTCAGCGAAGATACCAAGGTAATCACCGGGATGGCGGGTTTGAAAAAAGGTACAAATCTATGGAAAGAAATGCAGCTTGTGTTCCGAAGACTTATGCGGAATTTCGGAGCAAGGCCGGAATTTATATGGCCATGCAAGAAGCATTGAAGAAATCTATGGGTGAAGGCAAGGAAACGCCGAAAGCAACAACGACATTCAAGAGATGCGGTGGAAGATATCTGACTTGTTCTAATATTTTGCAAAAATTACAAAATCCAATCCCTCAAGAGGAAGAGATCGTGTAGTATAAGCAAGTATAGGGACAAGTAGTATCGAACCTACAGGAGGTAAATATAGGAGTGAATGTTTATTAATTGTTGAATTAAAAAGAAATAAAAATCTAACTAGGAATTGAAATTGCAAAAAGGGGGTTTTTCCTAAACTCTAACAGGCAACCAAATAATCCTAATGAATTTAAAAACAACCTAAAACTAAATAAATGTAAATGTGAGAAACTATACTCCGAATATGCTTCACTAGGCATCCCCCTATTCGTAGGTAGTTCAACAAACACACTTTATATTTTAATTCACTTATATAGAGCCACCACTACTATATCCAATTATTTTCTAGACAAAATAACTACGTTGTTGCCTAGCATCTCCCCATCAGGTTGAGTCCCTCCAGAGCTCTCATTTGAGTACTCAAGACAAATTAAATCTCCTAGGGTGGTGAATTAATCATTTCGTTCCAACATGGGTACTAAGTCTAATTAATTTATCTCTCACTATCATAGACAACAGTGTTCAAGGCCGGTTAATCTAAGAACCTAGACTCTTGGTCGGACATCTAAGCACTGATTTGATTTAAAATCCACATACTCACCCATACTTTTCATATGATATTCAATCCACCCAATGGTCGTAGGCATGAATTAAATACACATAAGCTTAAAGAATATTGCATGCAATTTTTACTCAACAAAACACAACATTGAAATATAGAAACGGAATTAAAATTCACAACACATCTATTTTCCTACCACGAATAGGATTTCTCCTAGTTTCACATATTCAAAGTATTAAGAAATTAGTTCATGACCCTAAGAACAATCATAACAGAAATTAAATAAAATAAGAAAAAGAAAATCATAAACCCTAATTGATATATAATGAAAATAACGAAGTAAAGAAATAGAATAAAGTTTGGTTTCTAATCTACTGTTGAAACGAACGAAAGCCAGATAATCCTAATCTAATAAAACTTGAAACTAAAACCTACTGCATAAATGTTTTCTCTCACGAAATTTGCCTTATAAACATCCTTGCAATGGGCCACAGCCTTAACAAAACAAACATTGGGCTTAAAATATTGTTAAAGGAGTTGGGCTTAATAATAACCTAGGCCCAAATACCTTCTTCTTCTTCCAACAAGGCAGCAATGTAATGTGGGGGCGGTTACGGCGACGGGTAGCAGTGCTGTCTCCGGCGGGTTTGCGTCGATCGACGGAGGAACGGAAGGAGGTGAGGCATGGCCTCGATTTCTGGAACGAACAGCAGTGTGTCGGCTGGGTAGAAATTCCGGCGAATTTGTGGCTATCGGAGGAGATGGATTCCAGTCGAGGATGCGGCGGCAAAAATGGCAGAAGTAGTTGGTGTCCTTCGATTTGCCGGCTGCTGTTGACGAATTCCGGCTGGATTAAGAGGTAGGCGGCGGTTATTGGAGCAAAGGCGGTCGGTTGTGGCGTGAGTGGTGCAGAGTTGTTGTTGCGACGGCCATGGCGAAACAGGGCAGAGTGGTGGTGCGACGCCATTAATTCCGGCGGTTTCGGAGGCGAGTTCCGGCTTCCAGAAATAGAGGCGACGAGAGCTGTGTATCTCCGGCGAACAGAAATAGGCGACGGCCATGGATTCCGGCTTCGGCTGTGTGTCTTTCCGTCGCGGGGTGTTGGTGATTTGCGACGGACAAGTCTCGATCAGCTGGGTCTTGTGCTTCCTCTTTCTGTGCGACGAACAGAGGTTGGAATGGTGGAGTTCTAGTCGGCGAGAGCAGGTATCTTGAGGCGGTTACTGGATTGGCTTGGTGAATGGTGTGTTGCAGACGTGAGTGTGAGCAATGGTGGAAATTTGAAATGGTGTCGTGGGTCCCATTAAATTTTCTCTCACAAAATAGTATCCATTTACTCCAAAAGCGCTCCAATTCCTGTAAAAATTAGCAAACAATACCCTTTTCAACACTTAACTTTAAATATTCAAATTAGTGTAAATAATGCCCAAATTCTATCAAAATAAGCAAATTAAGCAGAGTGTTTTCGAGCAATTTTCACACCAATCATTCCCCCAAATTTAAAATGTTGCTCGTTCCGAGCAACGAAAGAAAATAAAACCAAGGTCGGAAAATTGTGAGAAATCAATTCAAGGCAAGAGTACGCAATTATCAAGTCTATTCAATCTAACCAAACCCTTAGGAACAAAAATCAACTAGCAAACTCACAAATCATGATCAAATTAATGTCAAGTAAAATGCTCAATTCAAAATCCTCTCAAGTAAGTGTTTCAATCTTCTCTCAAAAGTGTATAAGGACGTGTATGCTCTCAAATATCAATTCACACAAATGCACTACCATATGCTTGTCAATAGTCTCAATTCTCCACCACAAAGTAAGTATGCAATTCATGAATCAAAGAGGACTTTACTTTTGGTTGTAACGTAGGCTCTTTGGTAAGGGTAGGGAAAATCTGGATAAAAGTGACTCATAAACTAGTGGAGCGAGAGGTCAAGACTCCATGGAAAATCTCTACACTCTCAAAAGACAAGTCACAAGTGATCAATTTGCAACTCATAATCTCAAACTCCAAGCAATTACTTTCACAGATCAACATTACAATCATAAACTCCCCATGTCATCTCAAAGCATCTCAAGGTATGTGAAGGCATCTCAAAATCATATCAAGGACTATATCCTTGCAATGCTTAACACAAATCACCCTTTCCCCTTTTTACACTTTTTTTTTCAAGCCCAACCAAATTTTTTAGTACACAAGAGAGTTCTTTTTTTTTTTTGTACCACTCATCTTTTTCTCATTTTTTTTTCATTCACTTCTACACCAACTAAGCCACCAAATTCATAATAAAGCACAATTCAACCTCAATATCTACTTTGACATTCAAGCTCCACTAGATCATAGGACAATTTAGGCTCAATAAGAAGGGATAAATCGGCTAAATTTGTAGGTTGCCAAGAAAATCAGTCAATAGGCTCAAAGGGGCTAACTACGAAAAAAATTTCATTTGGTAGGGAAAGTTTGGCTAAGTGACTATTCAAAACAAAGATGGCCTCAAATCATTTTCACAAATATCACACTAAAAGCGGTCTCAAACAAGACACATGACAAGTTCTAGAGCACACAAGCATGAATGATACCCACAAGAAAGAATCAAGACCCATAATATATGCAAGTCTCAGCAGACTCTAAAGCTCACGGGCTTATCTAATTATGAATATGAGCACAAAAGCAGGCAAAATTTTCACATAATCAAATGACCAAGCTAGCATCAATTCACACCATCAGGCTCAACCAAATCTAAAAAACTATCAATCACAGTATTCAAGCCTCAAAATATCATTCCACAATATCTCAACAACAAGACCTCAACACAAGTGAGACAGGTGCGCAGGTGCAATGATCAACAAATCAAATCAACTAAAAAATTATACACTCCCCCAAACTTAGAGCTTTGCTAGGCACAATCTAAGTTTGAGCCTGGAGTGAACAATTAAGCTCATGCCTAAACTACTCAACATGCACTCAAGAATATTCCCACAACTCACAGGAAGGCACAAAAGTCAACAAGATCAAAAGGAAGAACAAAGTGTGCGCCTGTGCAGTGTAGGCATAAAAAAATGAAAATAATCACTCTCCCAAACTTAGAGATTTGTTAAGCAACTCTAAGTTTGGTTTCGTGGTACCTCATCCTGCACCAAATAACTCATTTTCAAATCAGCACAATTCCTTTTCTCTTGTCTCCTTTTGCACGCAATCATCTCAAACCTACATTTCAATAATTAGAGAGAAACAGAGGTCACAAACCAAATCATAAGAAAACCTAAAGAAATAAACAAAAGCACACAAAGAAAATGGGTTGCCTCCCATTAAGAGTTATTTTTATTGTCCTATGCCGGACTTATTAATTAAATCACAAACTTCCTCAACGGAATGGCCAAGGGTAATAGTCCTCCTTGCCATTGTATTTTACTCTCTGAGGTTCACGATCAAGGAGGTTGTGACAACGGGCACATCGATCTCTCTTTCCTCTTCTCACGAACACAAACCCCTTCTCCTCTCTATCTCTAATCTCTATCCACTCATTCTCTCTTTGATCGAGAATTCCTAAGCTTAGGCAAAATAAAATCATTAGGAGTACTATCAATTAAAGTATTAATCGAAGAGGTTAAAAATTCAGATTTGGTTGTTTCTCTCTTCGATTCTTCCACTCTTTCTTGACTTTTTTCCTCATTTCTACTCGTGTCCGTTAAAGGACATTCTTCTTCCTCTTTTTCGATTGATGGAATGTCATCTTCATCCTCATCACTTAGGGCTTCTCCTTCTTCCAACGTACTTTGTATCTGCACCTGCATTTGACTCACAGTTTGGCTCACGGATTGGTAAATCTGGTCTATTTGGTGTTGTAAGTTTATTCAACTCTGCTGAATCTATTGGAATTCAACCTCCATCTTCTTGTCTCGTTCATCGATTTCATCCAACTTCTGGACTATGAGTGCCAACAAGTCTTCCACCGAAGGTCTCACTTCCTCATACTGAGCATAAGGTGGTGGTTGCTTCCAATAGGTAGGAGAAACAGAAGATGCATAATTGTCCTGGTCTAGGTATTGAGAGTATTGCTGGTACGGTGGTGGGTAATATTGCTCTGGATGTGGATATGGAGAATACTGTGGATCAGGAATAAGTGGAGGATAGAAGTCTTGAGTAGGTGAAAAGTATGGATCAAGAGGCGGTGGGTAATATGGATCAGGAGCTGAGTGATACTCGGGCTGATATGAATGATAATAAGGTGGAAACTGCTGGTTTTTAGACCAGTAGTCGCCTCATTGCCCCTCGTACTCCATGTAATTGTCCATCAGGGCTGCTCCTGAGACAAAAGGAAATATCAAATCGATTCAAACAAATAAACAAAATAAACACTTGTTACCTCCCCGGCAACGGCGCCATTGACTTGTTCTAATATTTTGCAAAAATTACAAAATCCAAACCCTCAAGAGGAAGTGATCGTGTAGTATAAGCAAGTATAGGGACAAGTAGTATCGAACCCACAGAAGGTAAATATAGGAGTGAATATTTATTAATTGTTGAATTAAAAAGAAATAAAAATCTAACTAGGAATTGAAATTGCAAAAAGGAGGTTTTCCTAAACTCTAACAGGCAACCAAATAATCCAAATGAATTTAAAAACAACTTAAAACTAAACAAATGCAAAGGTGAGAAAGTATACTCCGAATATGATTCACTAGGCATCCCCCTATTCGTAGGTAATTCAACAAACACACTATATATTTTAATTCACTTATATAGAGCCACCACTACTATATGCAATTATTTTCTAGACAAAATAACTACGTTGTTGCCTAAAGTTGAGTCCCTCCAGAGCCCTCATTTAAGTCCTCAAGACAAATTAAATCTCCTAGGGTGGTGAATTAATCATTCCGTTCCAACATGGGTACTAAGTCTAATTAATTCGTCTCTCACTATCATAGACTACAGTGTTCAAGGCCAGTTAATCTAAGAACCTAGACTCTTGGTCGGACATCTAAGCACTGATTTGATTCAAAATCCACATACTCACCCATACTTTTCATATGATATTCAATCCACCCAATGGTCATAGACATGAATTAAATACACATAATCAAGCTTAAAGAATATTGCATGCAATTTTTACTCAACAAAACACAACCTTGAAATATAGAAACGGAATTAAAATTCACAACACATCTATTTTTCTACCACGAATAGAGTTTCTTCTAGTTTCACATATTCAAAGTATTAAGAAATTAGTTCATGACCCTAAGAACAATCATAACAGAAATTAAATAAAATAAGAAAAAGAAAATCATAAACCCTAATTGATATATAATGAAAATAACGAAGTAAAGAAATAGAATAAAGTTTGGTTTCTAATCTACTGTTGAAACGAACGAAAGCCAGAAAATCCTAATCAAATAAAACTTGAAACTAAAACCTACTGCATAAATGTTTTCTCTCACGAAATTTGCCTTATAAACATCCTTGCAAAATGGGCCACATCCTTAACAAAACAAACATTGGGCTTAAAATGTTGTTAAAGGAGTTGGGCTTAAAAAATAACCTGGGCCCAAATACCTTCTTCCTCTTCCAACAAGGCAGCAATGTAATGTGGGGGCGGTTACGGCGACGGGTAGCAGTGCTGTCTCCGGCGGGTTTGCATCGATACGACGGAGGAACGGAAGGAGGTGAGGCATGGGCTCGATTTCTGGCGCGAACAGCAGTGTGTCGGCTGGGTAGAAATTTCGGCGAATTTGTGGCTGTGGGAGGAGATGGATTCCAGTCGAGGATGCGGCGGCAAAAATGGCAGAAGTAGTTGGTGTCCTTCGATTTGCCGGCGGCTGTTGACGAATTCCGGCTGGATTAAGAGGTAGGCGGCGGTTATTGGAGCAAAGGCGGTCGGTTGTGGCGTGAGTGGTGCAGAGTTGTTGTTGCGACGGCCATGGCGAAACAGGGCAGAGTGGTGGTGCGACGCCATTAATTCCGGCGGTTTCGAAGGCGAGTTCCTGCTTCCAGAAATAGAGGCGACGAGAGCTGTGTATCTCCGGTGAACAGAAATAGGCGACGGCCATGGATTCCGGCTTCGGCTGTGTGTCTTTCCGTCGTGGGGTGTTGGTGATTTGCGACGGACAAGTCTCGATCGGCTGGGTCTTGTGCTTCCTCTTTCTGTGCGACGAACAGAGGTTGGAATGGTGGAGTTCTAGTCGGCGAGAGCAGGTATATTGAGGCGGTTACTGGATTGGCTTGGTGAATGGTGTGTTGCAGACGTGAGTGTTAGCAAGGGTGGAAATTTGAAATGGTGTCGTGGGTCCCATTAAATTTCACAAAATAGTATCCATTTACTCCAAAAGTGCTCCAATTCATGTAAAAATTAGCAAACAATACCCTTTTTGACACTTAACTTTAAATAGTCAAATTAGTATAAATAATGCCCAAATTCTATCAAAATAAGCAAATTAAGCAGAGTATATTTGAGCAATTTTCACACCAATCAATATCGAACCCCCGGAAATTTGAAATCTTTCGAGGGAGCTGAGTTGGCAGATAGACTTAACCAGGTTATGACCGTGTCCATTGACCAGCTTTTCAACGCGGTTGTTTGCCCAAATGGTGTCTACATGCAAGTACACGTGATTGTTATCGTCGTGGCAAGATGACCAAGTTTATTATTTATCGAACTCAGGAAGATGGGAGATTTGTAAGGTGCAATTTTTGTTCCAATAAACACTTAGCTTGAATTGGCCTAATAACAAGAAGCTTTAGGAAAATAGCACAATTTTTTCATATGAGACTAACTCCCTAATGGCCCATTCAATCTATTATGCATTCCAAGCATTCATACAAACCATCAATATAGAGAATTGACCATACAACATCTCATAGCATTCATAAGATCAACATTAACACCACATTACTCCATAGGAATCATACACTAACACATAAAGGAATTAGCCCATGGCTAATTGTGTAACCAAAAGAGTAATTGAATTAACTACAATCATTATCATGCTGAAATTGAATAGAGAATACAAGATATTACCTATTACAAAGGAAATTGGAAAGATACAAATTACCTCTAAATGCTATAAAACGATTCGGCAATGAAAAATGAAATTCAAACGGTAGAAACATAGCCCTAGCTGAGACGAGAATGTAGGAATAAACGGATCGATAATCCAAGCGGTAGATCAAAAGTTATCGATGAAATCGTAAGAAGAAATCTTAAAATCCAACTAGTAACTACCTTTCTCTCTCTCTAATCTAAGATTATTACTAAGATTATGATCTAGATGCCTTGAGAATCTGATCCTTGATGTATTTATAGTGCCCACAATGTTTAGTCCAAAATGCTCTTCATTAAATGCATGAAAAGACGAAACAGCCCTCGAAAGTGTGCCCAACCGAAGCCTCGCTCGAACCAAAGCAGGTGGCCGCACGAATGCATTCGTGCAAGCCCTGGTGAACGAACCAGGGATTTCCTCATGAACAGGACCTGGTCATCGCACGAATCTGAGCTTGATGGCGCATGAACCCGGCTTGGTTTCGTTCGATCGATCCTCAACTTCCTCGTTTCCTTCATATCTTGAGTTCTAGAGCTCCGATTGACTCGATTCTTTTTCCATTGCGACCCTCTCTTCGAACTCTTTGACATGATATATCATTTGCCTCCATTGGATCAACTCACAATTTCTGAGCTTTTATGAACTTGCTCATCTTTTGCCGATTTTGCTCGTTTTCACTACAAAATATAACTTTCTAGCCAAAAAGGGTTAAATACACAAAGTATAGCATTTTAGGGTCAAATATGAACATAAGCACATCAAAACCATATAGAAATGAATGCAAAAACATGCAATTATGTCCCTAATCAGCGGTCTAGAGAAGTGGAGAACTACCCCCAGTAAAGAAGCTCAGAGTAGATCTGAAGAGAACAAACACGAACAAATACTGCGCCTATCATTCAGGCAACATGACATTTCACTAGTGAACGTCAGGATCTACTGAGACAGCTGTGGAAATTTTACGAAGATGGAAAGTTATCAGAGTTTGTGAAGAGACCACCAGGAAAAAGACCGCGTGTGCCCGATCAGAGGGCGAATGAAGAAAACAGCGAGAACGAGGATGAGGAGAGAGCCGGTCCGAGGCACCGGCGAGAGCAGCAAGCCCTACTTCCCCCACCAGGTCCAGTGTTGTATGTTTTTGTTTTGGAACTAGAGGATGGCCGAGCCGGCAGATGTACAGATGGAAGGTCACCTCCATCGAAGAGGCAGAAGAAAGCTGAATTGCGCGCCATCGACCAGATAAAAGAAACTGATGTGGGACCCTCCACCAAGCCTACAGCAGAGCTGACTTTTCCACAAAAGGACTTGGAAGGGATCATAAGCCCACATAATGATTCCCTGGTAATAATCGCAAACATCATGAATGCAAGAGTTCACAGGTTGCTGGTCCATACTGGAGCTTACACGAATATCTTGTTCAAAAGTACTCTAGACAGGATAGGGGACTACGAATCCTACATTGAGAATTCTAATCACAGGATTATAGGATTCGGGGATGCGGTTACAATTCCCCTAGGTACGATACGTTTGTCTGTTGAACTTGTATCGACCGATGATCCCAATAGAAGGTTGATGAGGCAAGTAGATTTTTCTCGTTGTAGACCAGCCATTCTCCTATAATGGGTTCCTCGGTCAACCTTTTTTACATGAATTTAAAGCTGCCTGTTTGACTTACTACTACTGTATAAAATTCCCGACGTCAAATGGAGTTGGCACAATAAAGTGCGATCAAAAGAAAGCCCGTGAATGTTTACTCCAGAACGCACCATCGGTCTCCTATGTACACACGATTAAAAGTCCTCCCCCACACGCTGAACTGAAACCTGAGGCATTGAGTGCTTCCCAAGTTGAAGCAGAACCAATGGAGGTTGATAACCCAGTTCACGTACCAGAGAGTGCACCCGATCCTGTTGTACAAGTCCTAGTGGAATCAAAGCTTGAGAGGCATCTCAGAGGTGAACGCCCAGATGAATGCCTTCTCAGCCAAGATTTCGAACCTAGGCTTGATTGTGAACTGATGGAGATTGAAGACAAATTGAACGTGGATGGACCTATTCTAGATCCGAGGTGGAAAGAAAAGCGAAAGCGCGCCACACCGATGGAAGAGTTAACATCTATCCAGGCTTATCCGGACAAAGAAGATCTTGAACTCTTCATCGGATCTGAGTTGCCTGAACCATTCAGATCAAGAATGATTACTTTCTTGAAGAATAATCTAGATGTTTTAGCATGGTCCCATTCAGATATGACGGGTATTCCAACTAAACATGCCTGTCATCGACTTAACATTGATCCAACACGCAAACCAATTCGCCAGAAAAGATAAAAGTTTGGACCTGAGAAGTACGAAGCACTAACAACTGAGGTCAAGAAATTGCTGGACAATAAGTTGATACACGAAGCCTTGTGCCCACAATGGGTTGCGAACCCTGTCCTTGTTCATAAACCCAACGACACATGGAGACTCTGTATCGACTTCACAGATCTGAATGACGCCTACCCAAAAGACAACTTTCCGCTCCCCCACATAGATCATCTGGTCGATAACACTGCGGGGCACGAGCTCATGACCTTCATGGATGCCTTTGCAGGGTATCACCAGATTGCACTACATCCTGATGATCAGGAGCACACCACATTCTACACCAACAAAAATCTTTATTGTTGGGATAGGATGCCATTTGGTTTAATCGACGCAGGAGCCACCTACCAGAGATTGGTGAACAAGATGTTCGACGAACATATCTGCCGCTCAATTGAAGTTTACGTGGACAATATCGTTGTGAAAAGTTTGCACAAAGAAGATAATCTTGAACACCTTTCTCAAACATTCCAGATACTCCGCACTTACAACATGAAGCTTAACCCGAAGAAAAGTAGTTTTGGAATTCATTCGGGAAAGTTCCTGGGACATCTGGTCAGTCAGCGCGGAATTGAGGTGAATCTAACCAAAGTCAAAGCCATAATCAACATGAAGCCTCCTGACTCAGTTCGAAAAGTTCAACGCCTCATAGGATGTTTAGCTGCATTGAATCATTTTATCTTGCGTTCTGGAGATAAGTGTCGGCCATTCTTTGAGGCCATGAAGAAGAAGAAGAAGAAGGACAATTTTATGTGGACAAGAGATTGCCAGATAGCATTCGAGCAGATCAAGGAATATCTGGGTAATAAACAAATTCTATCCAAACCAATTCCTGGTGAAAAACTCTATCTCTACCTTGCTGCATCCGAGGTAGCAATAAGTTCGGTGCTGGTACGCGCCGAAGGCAAGTTTCATTCCCCGATCTACTACGTCAGTCAAGCTCTACATGAAGCCGAGATCCGGTATTCTTCGATGGAAAAGCTTGCGTATGCATTGGTCATGAGCACACGCAAGTTGCGGCCGTACTTCTACGATCATCAGGTAGAAGTACTCAAAACATTCCCACTAAGGAAAATTCTACATCGCCCTGATACTACGGGGGAAGATTGCTAAAATGGTCACTGGAAATCAGCCAATTTAGCATCACGTACGCAACGAGAACAACGATCAAGGGATAATAAGCCGGTTCATCTAAATTGATCCCGGCACCTGTATGTAGACGGTTCATCTACAAATTTGGCATCGGGGGCAGGAGTAGTGTTAATAAGCCCCGACCGATAGGTGTTCACGTCGACAATAAGATTTACTTTCCTGGCAACCAACAATGAAGCTGAGTACGAGGCGCTGATTGCCGAACTCAGACTTGCATTAGCAATTGGGGTTTGGAGATTACAGATTTTCAACGATTCACAACTCATTGTATCTCAAGTCTGAGGGGAGTTCGAGGCAAAAGATGAACACATAATTCTATACCAGAAGATAGTGACTCATTTAATTTCAATGTTTCAGCAAGCACATATATCGAAAAAAATACCTCGACTTGAGAACACACAGGCCGACGTCTTAGCTCAATTAGCATCCAGCCAAGGGGCAACAGAGATAACAGAAGTGGTCATTACTCGGCTCATCAATCCTTCAACCTTTGATTATCAAATAAATCAAACATTGAATGGGGGGCAGGAGATGGACGAGGAAGATGACGACTGGAGGACAGGTTTAAGGAAGTATCTGACCATGGGGGAACGACCCAAAGATTCTTGGGTGGCAGTTCGGTTGGTTAGGCAAGCAGCACATTACGTAATGATCGACGGCCAATTGTACAAAAGAGGATTTTCATCACCCCTACTCAAATGCGTTTCACGAAAATAGGGATGGGAAATTCTCGATGAAATCCATGAGGAAATATGCAGAAGTCATGTTGCAGGACGAGCATTGGCACATAAAACCATGAGGCAAGGATATTACTGGCCTACATTAAAAGAAGATGTTGTCTCATTTGCGAAAAAGTGTCGCAAATGTCAAGTGTTCGCCCCTAACATCCACGTTCCTCCACAAGAGATGAAAGCAGTTTATGGCCCTTGGCCATTCGCCAAGTGGGGTATCGACATCATCGTAACATTCCCACCTGGGAAAGGAAGTGTGAGGTTCGCAGTAGTTACCGTGGATTACTTTACCAAATGGGCTGAAGCCGAATCACTTGTGACAGGTTTAAGGAAGTATCTGACCACGGGGGAACGGCCCGAAGATTCTTAGGTGGCAGTTCGGTTGGTCAGGCAAACAGCGCGTTACGTAATGATCGACGGCCAATTGTACAAAAGAGGATTTTCATCACCCCTACTCAAATGCGTTTCACGAAAGCAGGGATGGGAAATTCTCAACGAAATCCACGAGGGAATATGCGGAAGTCATGTTGCAGGACGAGCACTGGCACATAAAACCATGAGGCAGGGATATTACTAGCCTACATTAAAAGAAGATATTGTCTCGTTTGTGAAAAAGTGTCGCAAATGTCAAGTGTTCGCCCCTAGCATCCACGATCCTCCACAAGAGATGAAAGCAGTTTATGGCCCTTGGCCATTCGCCAAGTGGGGTATCGACATCATTGGACCATTCGCACCTGGGAAAGGAAGTGTGAGGTTCGCAGTAGTTGCCGTGGATTACTTCACCAAATGGGCAGAAGCCGAATCGCTTGTGACAGTCACCCAGGAAAAAATGATCAATTTTATCTGGAAGAATTTGATCTGCAGATTCGGCATCCCTCGATCAATAGTGACTGATAATGGGCCACAATTCGACGGAAAGAAAGTCCGAGAGTTCTGTAATACTTAGGGGATTAAGAAGTATTACTCGACCCCAAATCATCCGCAGTCTAACGATCAGGTCGAAGCTATCAACAAAATTATCAAGCGAATGTTAAAGCTTCGTCTGACAGAGAAGAAAGGAAGTTGGTCGGAAGAACTCCCGGAGGTGTTGTGGTCATACCGCACCTCATTCAGAACAAGCACAGGCGAAACTCCATTCGCAATGGCGTACGGTGTTGAAGCAATGGCACCAGTTGAGCTACAAAATCTAACGTGGCGAGTTTGTATGTACGATGAACAAGAAAATGATGAAGCCGTCGCGATCGAAAAAAATGATTTCCTGGAAGAAAAGCGAGCGGCAGTAGAAGTACGTAATGCGGCATACAAATAATACGCTACTCGGTATTACAATTCGCGAGTCAAGACCAGAAGTTTCCAAGAAGGAGATTTAGTACTGCGAAAGATCCTATCCACTCCCCCTGGAACTTTTGGACCAGGATGGGAAGGGCCATTTCGTGTTTCGTGAAGTTGGTCGAATGAGACTTGAGAATTGGAAGACATGGACGGGGTACCATCTTCATACACGTGGAATGCTGCTCACCTGAAGAAGTTTTATCAATAAAGGATGTATAATGTACATTTTGTTTCAGAACCTATAATGAATGTTATAGACGGCCTTTTTTAAGAGGTCGCAGTCTAATTGAAATCGCCTAACTAATACGTGGCTGTAGAGGGTTAATGCGCTCCAAGTAGAGCCAAGACTCTGCTTGTCGAGCAAGCTCCTCGTGCAGTGACAAAATGGTATTGTACAATACCAATACGTCCTGCACCAGTTAGAGCTAAAGCATGTTGTACGCTTTCTTAGGTTGAGAAGTTACGGCGTTAAACGGCTAACAACTCCCCGAACAAGAATCCAGCGTGATGCCCCGAAAGACCATTCATACGGGACCTGAGTGTACTTCGGACGCTGTGATACCCGAGTTTCTAACTACTCATTGGACAATATACTGCATGTATTACATGCATTTTATTTACTTATGTGCTAATTGCTTGAAAATATTTCATTCGTTAGGTGCATTTTAATTATTATTATGCTATTTATTATTTGAGGGCATTTTATATTATTCATGTGTTATTTGTAATTTTGTGTTATCTATCATGTTTTAAAATTTAAATTATTTGTATGCTTCTACATGTCTTGTAATGAAGAAGTCAAGTATGATTTTTTTAGATTTTATTGAAATAATTATTGATTTACAAATATTAGAAACGAAACAATTACACTAGTTCCTTCATGTTATTTATGCAAATATGTTTATTTATTAGATTAATTATGGAGACAATAATATTGAAGGATGTGAACTTTAATTATTATCATGTTATTTACTATTTGAGTACATTTTATATTACTCATATGTTATTTGTGATGTTGTGTTAATTATTCTACTTTTGAATGTCAAATTATTTATTGAATTGATATATGTCTCTATTAATTTGTTTATTAATGTGAAAATTCTTGTTTAAATTATTTGAGACTCTAGTAAGATAAATGTGTTGTGCTAATTATTTGAGTATTTGTAGTGTAAGTTAAGTGTAGATCATTTGAGGATTAATTGTAATAATTAAATAGTAATTAAATAAATTATATATAAATATATTATATTATTAATATAAATGTATATATATGGGTTGTGCTTTTAGGCAGCACATACTTAGTCACTAAGCATATATACATATATAGGTATAACAGGTGGTAGGTTTTAGCTTTCATTAAGTTAGTTTAATAATAAGAAAAAAAAAAATAATAAGGCGGTGGACTTGGGTTTATAACCCAAACTCCACACCATTCTCACATATACCCCAAATCTTATTCACACCAGGAGATAGGCGAGAGAAAGGAGGGTCGCGGGTAAAGTCGCGACGAAACAGAAAAAAAAAGAGAGAGAGAAATTCACGTCTAGAGGAACTCTGTGAGTGACCGAGGTAAGAATTCTACCATTTTCAGTATCAATTGCAAGAATTTCTATATAATAATACTATAGATTTTATTAATATTTGTTAATTCATGATTTAAGCAGCATATTAGATTTTAAAGGTCAATTAGAGAAGGTGTGAATAAGTTTTTGTATAACAAATTACTATTTAGTAGATTTGAATTATATTTGTAATTAACTGTTGTTAGATATGATACGAGAAGGTGCTAGGGTGCTTTAGAGACTTATATTGCCGACGTTTTTGCGGATTTGAGGTAAGTAGAAATTCATTTGCGCTGCAATGCATAAACATATTATTTTGTAAATTATTTATGTTTGAGTGATAACATGTGATTTTGAATGGATTGTAATATGTGAATTATGTTCTGTGAATATGTGGAAATGAGCTTATATGCTCTATTTGATGTGGAATGAGCCTGTGAGCTCTATATGTTATGTTGAATGAGCCTGTGAGCTCTATGCGATTGGAATGAGCCTGTGAGCTCTACATGTGATGTTGAAGGAGCCAGTGAGCTCCATAATTGATACAAGTTGAATCTGTGATGTTCAATAATCTATGAATGTTGTTAAATGTCATTGATTGCACGAGCATCATGCATATCATGCATTGAAATTAATTGATTTTCTGAAAGTGGCCACTGATTATACACCGAGGGCGGGAGAGGCGACCTGGGAAGAAGCGACCCAGGAAAACCCAGTGTGAAAACCTGGTGTAGGCTACCTGGTGTAGGCAACCGTTTGATTTGGCTATTTAATTCAGAAGAGGCGACAAGGGAAAACCTGGTGTAGGCCACCGTTTCATTTGGTCTGATTCGGAAGAGGCGACCTGGGAAGAAGGGACCTGTGGAAACCTATTGTAGGCTACCTGGTGTAGGCCACCGTTTCATTTGGTTGTTCGATTCGTAAGAGGCGACCTGAGAAGAAGCGACCTGGGGAATCCTAGTGTAGGCTACCTGGTGTGGGCCACCGTCTCAGTTGATGATGTGGATATTGGAGCTGTGTGCTCGTGCCGGTGTATAACAGTGTGTCTAGATAGGGCCCTGGGAGAGTCTTCATAAATAAATTGGTGATTTCAAAAGAGTATGCATGGGGAAGTTTTCAAAAGAATCACATCATCATGCATAATTTCTACTTACTGGGGTTTATAAATCTCATTTAGTTTATGCATTGTAGGTAATCCCGATGATATGTGATCTGGTGATGAAACTGGAGTAGCTGCGGCGCTTTTGCAGGCTTTTTGAGTTGCAGTGTACATAGATGACGACCTGCGGGCAGGACTGTGGCTTATTTAGCTTCTGTTGTAGTATATTGTGTTTGTCTTAGATCTGTATTGTATCATGTTGTAAAATTATGAATTCTGTTGTATGGTTTTGGAGATGACGTAGTTTGCTTGCTTGGTTTGGAACTACTCTTGTGAATGTAAACAGGTTATTTGATTTTATATAGTGTTGTGCTGTCGAAATGAAAAAAAATTATAGCCGATTTTCAGGTCGAGTTTTATTTAAACTTGTCGTAGGTTTGAGTGTGATAAGTGTGGTCGTGTCAGAGTGGTATCAGAGCACGGTTTGCTTCCTGTAGACTGTCTATGTACACGAGCTCAGAACTTGCAGGAGTCCGGCTACGTCCAGTAAGTGCTTATTTAAATTTTGTTCATATTATGTGTAATATGAATTATGTTAGTTTAGAACTTGTATTTGATAATGTATAACTTGTTTTTGAATGATTGTACAATGAATGAGAATTAATTCTCATGTTACGAGTTCTTTTGTGTCTAAAAAAAATCATATATGGATGAATGATTATATGCTTAAGAATGATCCCTATTACCTTACTTCTGCACAATGCTATTGTTTCTAAGATGCTATTGTGTGATCACCGCCACTGAGCCGCTGACTGCAGCAGTGTGTGCTCGTGAGCGTGTGTGATCGTGCATGTGTATTGACGGGCAGTACGTGTGTGGTAGTCATGGTACTTGTGGATTTAAGTTTGTGAGGGAAATATTTGTAATTGTTTTATACAAAGTGCACTGTGATTGAAACATATGTGAAATGAATCAGGTACATAAACTAAAGATAGGTTAGAGACAAGTTGTTGTTTATCCATAGAATACGTGATATGTGCTGTTACTTTGTGTCAATACACTATTGATTACAAGGATTGTTATTAGAGTGAATTACATGAAGATCTATGAAGGAAGAAAATTCATTTATCACTTGTAAAATCTCTATCTTTGTCAACTTTTGTGTTATTTGATTTTGGATTACATGTTCATTTGCATCCACTGAGTATGTGAGAAAACTGGGTAGAACACCTAACCTAACCGAAGCTAGATTTGATGTGATGACTTCCCCCGGTGGTACGAAACAAACCAATCATATTCTACGAAGATGAATTATTCCTAGAGAAGGCAAAGAACTACATATGATTTGATCGTGATAGACATAAATGATTACAATGTGGTATATATTGGGTGTGGATTGAACATCAAAATAGGGTGCTACAATTGACTGTTAGACAAGAGTATGGTGTTTCACCCGGATAGAGAAGTATCATTTTCATTTGTCGGAATGAAGAAACACTTCAGATTTCCTACAATATCAGCTGTTAAAGCACAGAGATTACTGGAAAGTGGTTGTGAGGGTTATCTGGTAAGCTTGATGAGCATTGAGGGGCAACAGTGTTCAACTGTTAGTGATGTACCAGTTGTGAAAGAATATCTTGAAGTATTTCCAGATGATCTACCAGAAGTGCCACCAGATCGTGGAATTGAATTTGTGATTGAGTTACAATCAAGAGTGTCTCCTATTTCTAAATCACTGTATCGTATGGCACCTGTTGAATTGAAAGAATTGAAAATACAATTGCAAGAACTACTAGACAAAGGTTTCTTTCGTCCTAATTTCTCACTTTGGGGAGTGCCAGTTCTATTTGTTTGAAAGAAAGATGCTTTAAGGTGCATCCATCTTTTCGAAGATTGATTTGCGATCTGGGTACCATCAGCTGAAGATAAAAGCAGAGGACATTCCTAAAATCGCATTCAGTACGATATATGGGCACTATGAGTTTCTTGTAATGCCATTTGGATTGACAAATGCTCCAGCAGCGTTCATAGACTTGATGAATCGAGTACTTAAAGAATTCTTGGATAGGTTTGTGATTGTATATTTATCGATGATATTTTGATCTATTCCAAGACTAAAGAAGATCGCGAAGTGCATTTGAGGAGTGTGCTAGAGGTTCTGAAAAAAAGAAATAGTTGTTTGCGAAGTTCAAGAAATGTGAATTCTAGTTAGATCGAGTTGTAATTCTGGGACATGTGATATCAGGAGCAGGAATTTCTGTTGATCCAAGCAAAGTTGAAGCTATTAATAACTGGCCACAACCTACAAATCCATCAGAGAGGCATGTGAACAAAGTTTTCAAGAACTAAAGAAACGCTTGACATTAGCTCCTATCTTAGCAATTCCAACCAGAACTGGAGGTTTCAAAGATTACAGTGATGCATCGAAAAATGGACTTGGGTGTGTGTTGATGCAGAACGATAAAGTGATAGCTTATGCTTCCCGACAATTGAAAGAGTGTGAAAAGAATTACCCTACCCATGACTTGGAGTTGGCAGCAGTAGTGTTTGCACTCAAAATTTGGAGACATTACCTATACGGTGAACATTGCGAGATCTATACCGATCATAAGAGTTTGAAGTACTTCTTCACTCAGAAAGAACTGAACATGAGACAGTGAAGATGGTTAGAACTTGTGAAAGATTATGACTGTGTTATTAACTATCATCCCGACAAAGCTAATGTAGTGGCTGATGCACTAAGTCGAAAGTCAGCAGAGAAAGTGGCAGCTATGACTTTAATTCAGAAATCTGAACTCCTTGATTTGCAGAGGATGAACCTAGAACTTATTGAGCCTTATGAAACTTGCAGCCTTAACACTTAGACCAACCTTGATGGATCGGATTCACATGGGACAACAGAGTGACGAATACTTTCCTAAATTGAAGAAATATATTTCCTCAGGTGAACCTTTTGATTTTCAGTTGACAGACAATAGTGTACTCCGATATAGAAACCGATTGTATGTACCTAATGTTGATAAGATTCGTGAAGATGTGATGACCGAAGCACATTCGACACCCTATTCTGTACATCCTGGAGCTACTAAAATGTATAAAGATTTGAAATTGCACTACTGGTGGCCAAGTATGAAAAGAGACATTGTCCGATATGTTGAACAATATTTGACTTGTCAGCGGATTAAAGCAGAACATCACAGACTTGCAGGAACATTACAACTTTTGCTCATTCCGTAGTGGAAATGGGAGAATATCACAATGGACTTCGTCACAGGATTTCCTAAGACAGTTAAAGGCTATGATGTAGTCTGGGTGATTATGGACCGTTATGCTCAATTATATATATACAAGAGATTGTCAGACTTCATGGTGTACTTCTCACTATTGTTACAGACAGAGATTCCAAACTTTTATCTAACTTCTGGAAGAGCTTGCACGAAGCGCTAGGGACTCAATTATTTTTCAGCACTGCGTATCATCCACAGACAGATGGACAATCAGAGAGAACAATACAAATTTTGAAAGATATGTTCAGAGCTTGTGTGTGAGATTTTCAAGGTCAGTGGAGTAAATTTCTGCCTCTGATTGAGTTTTCCTATAACAACAGTTATCAGTCTACTATTGGAATGGCTCCATATGAAGCACTTTACGGTAGAAAATGTCGATCTCCCGTGCATTGGGACGAAGTCGGAGAATGAAAACTTCTGTGTCCAGATTTGATTCGAGAAATGAGTGAAGCAGTGGCACAAATTTGAGAACGAATGAAAGCCGCTCAGAGCCGACAGAAGAGTTATGCTGATAAAAGAAGAAGAAAACTAAAGTTCGAAGTGGGTGATCAGGTATTTTTTAAAGTTTCTCCAATGAAAGGGATAATGCGATTCGGAAAGAAAGGGAAGCTTAGTCCGAGATATGTTGGCCATTTTCTATCACTGAAAAAATTGGTGAAGCTGCTTACAGACTTGAGTTGCCTGCATCTATGTCTCAAATACATAATGTGTTCCATGTGTCTGCATTGAGAAAGTATGTCACGAATCCATCACATGTTTTGAAAAGCGAACCTACAAAGCTTAAACCAGATCTGAGTTATGAAGAAGTTCCAGTAGAAATTCTCTTGCATGAAGTGAAAAAAAAAAAAAAACTCAGAAACAAAGAAATTTCATTAGTCAAAGTATTATGGAGAAATTAGTCAGTAGAAGAAGCTACTTGGGAAAGGGAAGATAAGATGAGATCTAAGTATCCAGAACTCTTTAAGTAATCGAAATTTTGAGGACGGAATTTTTATAAGGAGGGGAGGATGTGATACCCGAGTTTCTAACTACTCATTGGACAATATACTGCATGTATTACTTGCATTTTATTTACTTATGTGCTAATTGCTTGAAAATATTTAATTCGTTAGGTGCACTTTAATTATTATTACGTTATTTATTATTTGAGGGCATTTTATATTATTCATGTGTTATTTGTAATTTTGTGTTATCTATCACGTTTTAAATTTTAAATTATTTGTATGCTTCTACATGTCTTGTAATGAAGAAGTCAAGCATGATTTTTTTAGATTTTATTGAAATAATTATTGATTTACAAATATTAGAAACGAAACAATTACACTAGTTCCTTCATGTTATTTATGCAAATATGTTTATTTATTAGATTAATTATGGAGACAATAATATTGAAGGATGTGAACTTTAATTATTATCATGTTATTTACTATTTGAGTACATTTTATATTACTCATATGTTATTTGTGATGTTGTGTTAATTATTCTACTTTTGAATGTTAAATTATTTATTGAATTGATATATGTCTCTATTAATTTGTTTATTAATGTGAAAATTCTTGTTTAAATTATTTGAGACTCTAGTAAGATAAATGTGTTGTGCTAATTATTTGAGTATTTGTAGTGTAAGTTAAGTGTAGATCATTTGAGGATTAATTGTAGTAATTAAATAGTAATTAAATAAATTATATATAAATAAATTATATTATTAATATAAATATATATATATGGGTTGTGATTTTAGGCAGCACATACTTAGTCACTAAGCATATATACATATATAGGTATAATAGGTGGTAGGTTTTAGCTTTTAGTAAGTTAGTTTAATAATAAGAAAAAAAAATAATAATAATAAGGCGGTGGACTTGGGTTTTTAACCCAAACTCCACACCATTCTCACATATACCCCAAATCTTATTCACACCAGGAGATAGGCGAGAGAAAGGAGGGTCGCGGGTAAGGTCGCGACGAAACAGAAAAAAAAAAAAAGAGAGAGAAATTCACGTCTAGAGGAACTCTGTGAGTGACCGAGGTAAGAATTCTACCATTTTTAGTATCAATTGCAAAAATTTCTATATAATAATACTATAGATTTTATTAATATTTGTTAATTCATGATTTAAGCCGCATATTAGATTTTAAAGGTCAATTAGAGAAGGTGTGAATAAGTTTTTGTATAACAAATTACTATTTAGTAGATTTGAATAATATTTGTAATTAACTGTTGTTAGATATGATACGAGAAGGTGCTAGAGTGCTTTAGAGACTTATATTGTCGACGTTTTTGCGGATTTGAGGTAAGTAGAAATTCATTTGCACTGCAATGCATAAACATATTATTTTGTAAATTATTTATGTTTGAGTGATAACATGTGATTTTGAATGGATTGTAATATGTGAATTATGTTCTGTGAATATGTGGAAATGAGCTTATATACTCTATTTGATGTGGAATGAGCCTGCGAGCTCTATGTGTTATGTTGAATGAGCCTGTGAGCTCTATGCGATTGGAATGAGCCTGTGAGCTCTACATGTGATGTTGAAGGAGCCAGTGAGCTCCATAATTGATACAAGTTGAATCTGTGATGTTCAATAATCTATGAATGTTGTTAAATGTCATTGATTGCACGAGCATCATGCATATCATGCATTGAAATTAATTGATTTTCTGAAAGTGGCCACTGATTATACACCGAGGGCGGGAGAGGCGACTTGGGAAGAAGCGACCCTGGAAAACCCAGTGTGGAAACCTGGTGTAGGCTACCTGGTGTAGGCCACCGTCTATTGTGATTATACACTCGGAAGAGGCGACCTAGGAAGAAACGACCCAGGAAAACCCAGTGTGGAAACCTGGTGTAGGCCACCGTTTGATTTGGCTATTTGATTCGAAAGAGGTGACATGGGGAAACCTGGTGTAGGCCACCGTTTCATTTGGTCTGATTTGGAAGAGGCGACCTGGGAAGAAGCGACCTGGGGAAACCTAGTGTAGGCTACCTGGTGTAGGCTACCGTTTTATTTGGTTGTTCGATTTGGAAGAGGCGACCTGAGAACAAGCGACCTGGGGAAACCTGGTGTAGGCTACCTGTTGTGGGCCACCGTCTCAGTTGATGATGTGGATATTGGAGCTGTGTGCTCGTGCCGGTGTATAACAGTGTGTCTAGATAGGGCCCTGGGAGAGTCTTCATAAATAAATTGGTGATTTCAAAAGAGTGTGCATGGGGAGGTTTTCAAACGAATCACATCATCATGCATAATTTCTACTTACTGGGATTTATAAATCTCATTTAGTTTATGCATTGTAGGTAATCCCGATGATATGTGATCTGGTGATGAAACTGGAGTAGCTGCGGCGCTTTTGCAGGCTTTTTGAGTTGCAGTGTACATAGATGACGACCTGCGGGCAGGACTGTGGCTTATTTTACTTCTGTTGTAGTATATTGTGTTTGTCTTAGATCTGTATTGTATCATGTTGTAAAATTATGAATTCTGTTGTATGGTTTTGGAGGTGACGTAGTTTGCTTGCGTGGTTTGGAACTACTCTTGTGAATGTAAACAGGTTATTGGATTTTATATAGTGTTGTGCTGTAGAAATGAAAAAAAAATTATAGCCGGTTTTCAGGTTGAGTTTTATTTAAACTTGTCGTAGGTTTGAGTGTGATAAGTGTGGTCGTGTCAGACGCTCCTCCAAAAGACGTTGAATACGCTCCGGAGGATAGCAGAGCGAATGTACCCGGTAATACCAGGACAACGCTTCATGCCCGCCAAAGGGACACGGAATACGCTCCCGCGGACGAAGTGAACGCTTCTTGATGCCCCACTTCCGCGCGAGTGTCTTATTCGTTACAACTGAAAAAGCTATTCGTAAATGCCCAAAAGAGGCAAAACGAAGCGAATTAAAGACCCGACAGACGCGAAAGGCGATATATAACGATTAGACATAAATGGCTTTTCATTAGAGTTCATTAAAAACAAAACGAGTACATCAGAATAACATCCTTGATTGAAGAAAAGGGAGTACAACAGAAAGTGAAAAGTTCAAATAACATTCTGGATTGGAATGACAGAAAATAAAAGTGCAACAAAAAGCGGGAAAGCAAAGGGCAAAACTGATGTCTAAAATAGAGAAGACATCAGGCAAACAGAATAAAAACCCTAGTCAGTGGTGTGAACAGCGGTGTCAGCGGCGTCGGATGGCGGGACCTCGGGAGTCGTCGTGTTGTCACCAGAAGGAGTTGAGAGATAAGACATAGCAATTTTATTCTCTCTCTCCTGACGACCTTCTTCAGGAGAAGCCTCAGCAACATCAACGGTTCCCAGAGCAGAGATGGAGGTTTCAACAATCACGTTAACCGGCGCGGTAACTGGAGCAGGTTGTGGTGGCAGTCGGGGCTGGATGATGGTATATCCTTCTCCAAGGAATTCCAAATCGAACCCAGACTCCACTAGATCAACAAAAGGTAGAGCCTGCGACTTGTTCGGTGGATTAGCCCTGATGAAGTTAAGAAATTTTTTCTTCATCTGTTCAAAGGTCTCCGACCCTTCCCCCACTGTAGTGCGGATCACCCGGATGCTTTCGGCATATGAGTAGAGAAATCCAAAGTTAGCCGCGTCACGCAGCTGCTCCAACATGTCCTCCTCCGTATACATGCACTCCACAGTGTTTTGGAGTGCAGCTTTCTCCTTCTCCAGTTCCAAAACCCGGTCCAGGGAATCGTTGTACTTCTGATGCTCGTCAGCCTTCTCAGCTTTGAGATGGGCAATGCCCTCAGTAGCCTGTACAACTTGCTCATTGAGGTTCCGATTGTCGTACTGAAGTTTCTTGATTGTGTCAAGAGCATTATTCTCTGACTCCAAAGCGCTTTTGATCTTGAGATGTGCCCGGGCCAACTTATCCTCCTTCGCCTTCAACGCTTCCTCCTTCTCCTCACACTTCTCCTGAGCCCTACGACTTGCCTTGCCGATTTCGACTGCTTGGTCCAGGGCCCGTTGAGCAGTGATCGCAGCACGGCTGGAAAACACCCCGCACATGAGCAGGTTGTTACTCAGGGTTTGCTGATGGATTGTACGATCCAACGTTTTGCTCCAAGACTGGGCAACGAGCTCGGTGGCCCTTTGGACTTCCGTGTTAGGGATGTCCCCCATGTGCCTCGGTACCCTAGAGCAAGCAGTCTGATGGAGCGTATCACAACAGAAAGGATGATCGGCCGGATGATAGCTGAAAAGAATAGCAACTATGTAAGCTAGGGAATAGTACAAATACAAGATGATCAGAAATGGTGGAAACTCATGACTCCCGAGCCTCCCGTTCCCATCCAAGATAGGAGTCATCTCGGCGAAAGCCTGGTTCGCGAGGGGAAGGTGGAGGCGGATCGCGAGGATCCCTGGATCGAGGATCGGCGAGTGGGCGGCTGAATCCAGTAGTTGCAGCAGTCTTGCCCTTCTTCTTCTGCCGGTTGGCATCCTCTTCATCACCAGCAGAAGTGCCGCCACTCTTCCTTTGCTGCTTCAATTTCTTAGGTGGGCTCTTCCGAGCTGGCGGATCGGCAGCAGGAGCAGCAGGAGGTGGCGCGGCTGTTCGCAGCACCGGAGGCTGGATTCCTCTTTTTTTCCGCAACTGAATAAATGCTGCTGGGGGATCCATCTTGCGCTTGTTTAGCCTGGATTGAAGATCTTGTACTCGTCGGCAGAAAGCACGAAACTCTGGAGGAATTGCGACTGTAACACCTTGATCTGCCAGAAGAATTTGTTATTAAGAGATGAGCGAAATCGAGAAAGTGATGATAGTCAAATAATATCAACCTTCTGGAGGTGGAGCTTGAGCCGCAAGGTGATGTGGGCTAGTGATCAAGCCAGCGCACGTCTGCAATGTTCGCTCGACAAGTGTTTCACCATCCGGAACTGCTCGTGGTGATAAGAAGCGTTGGAGAGCGCGTAGAGGAACAAGACAGGAATTCCTTTTTGTCCCCACTTCGGAAGCCTCGGACCTGCAAAGGAATGAAGTTTACATTAGTGAATTCTAGAACGAAAGATACACGGGGAACAGTACTTACGTCTTAATTCCCCGTCTCCTTCTGGAGTCATAATTCTCTCTCTAGCACCGGTATAAGACGTAGAGGCGCTTCAATCCCCACCGATGAAAAAGAACTGATCTTTCCATCATTTTATTTTATTCAGGAGCAACTCCACGATCTTCATCCCCGCTCGGGCTTTCACGTAATAGTAGCCGTACCCTTCCTTTTTGCATTCAGAGATCATCATGGCATAATGGATCTTGGGAGCCGTCAGTCGGTTGGGATATCCCTCTAATCCCATCACCGTCAGATAACCTAGCAAATTATTCCACCCATTCGGTGTGATTTGAGTAATTGCTAGGTTAATGTCCATCAAGAATTGGCCGATAATCGGATGTAGTGGAAGTGGAAGTCCGGATTCAAGAATGTCGATGTTTATTAAGGTACAACCCAGCGGAGGCCGATCGGCGCACTCACGATCGTGTGGAACATACATATGAATGTCAAGCGGGAATTTATACACATCCCGAAGAGCAGTCAAGTCATCCTCTGTCAACAAGCTCTGATGCTTAGTGGCAGTATATCTTCTCTTAACATACGGAACATGAGAGATCCGAGGCCGAATAAATTGATCCCGATACCGATCCAGATATACCGCCCATTTCATCTCCTGTGCAACTCCCTCTGGAATCGTCTGTTCAAGTAATTGCTCAGGAGGTTGATAGGTTCTGGTTAGATCATCCCAAATCTCCTGCTGGCTTGGCCCAGGATATCGTTCAAAATCTTCTCCGAGTTCGGAACCGGAATCACCATCATAAGGGCCAACTTCTTCTAAAGCCCCGCCTGACTGATCCCGAGCCTCTGGGACCTCGCGGACGGTTTCAGTATCATCAACATTAGGTCCCGAGGACTCTGAACTGGTCTCAAAAGCATCATGGATAACTGAATGAACGTCCAAGTCAGTTTCTTCATCAGTCTCTTCGTCCGCTAATAGTAACCTTCTCCTAGCAGGCAGAGGAGAAGTGGAATGTCCACGTCGAGCAATCCGCTCGCGACGAGCCGCTCGCAGATATCTATCAGAAGACTGGGGTGACCAGCTCTACCTTTTCGCCCTGAGCGAGCAACTCCTCTTCCTTGAGGGCAAACAACTCTCTGCTTTTTCCGGCGAGCACTCCACCTACTCGCCCATATGGGCGAACAGAACCTTCGACACTTGGGCGAGCAGCTCCTTCAGAAGGCCGGCGACCAGTTGCACCTGTTCGCCTAACCAAGCGAGCAGCTCCTTCAAGATCCCGGTGAGTAGCTAGTTCAGCATCCAGGCGAGCAGCTAGTTCGGATTCCAGGAGAACAGCTGCACCTGCTCGCCCAGATTGGCGAGCAGCTCCTTGAGCTCCCAATTCTGGGTGAGCAGCTCCTTGACCTCCAATGTCTGGGCGAGCAGCTCGTTCACCTTCAAGCTCAGCTGCTCACCTTCCTTTTTGGACGGTCCGATCACGTTCCCGAGACTCCGTCCCGATCACCAAACTCCCCATGCCCCTGTTTCTCACCAAATCCGAGTAATCCCACAAGTCACGTAATGGGGATTCTACCATAGGACATTTTTCCGGATTCCTTGGCGGCGAACCACTGGAAGACGGCAGTGATGCCATACTTTTCAGCAATTGGAGCTCCAAAAATTAGATACCAAATCAAATACAGGGAATCAACAACGTCGAATCTTAAATCCTAACAAACTAAACCCAAAATCTCGATTCTTGGCAAGAAACAGTGAAGAACGAACCCCAGGGTTTACGGTTTCCGGTGAAATAGCGTGAATTCACGGATTGACCTTCAATCTAATCGAAGAACAAGAAAGGGAAAAAGAAAGCAAAGAAACAAAAATCAATAACCCACCTTTCTTCGTGTTGCGATGAAGAAGGGAAGCTTGAAGGCGAAGATCGCTGGAATTCGAGTGGAGGGGCGAAGAGAATGAAGGAACTGAAGAGGGTTTTGATTTCGGATATTTATAAGAAAGTGAGAAGCCCTTGGTTGCAATTACCCTGGGACCAAAACACAAATATTTAAAAATAAGGAAAGTGGCGCGCGAAATGAGGAGATGATGTTTCGTATTCCGTACCCAGGATTTCGCCAAAATAGGCGAGCAACTCACCTGCTCGCCTATCCCAATTCAAGCTGCTGATCGCCAATATCAACAACCCAGCGTTGCACTAACCATATTTTTAATGTTTTACATCATTTGGACATGGATATGTGCAAGGATGAAAATATCGCTATCGCAAGTAATATCGCAACCTTAAATTTACGGAAATATCGATATCGCAAAAAAAATAGAAAAATAACAGAAATTTTATTAAAATTTTGAAAATTTAATATGAAATTTTAAGGATTATTATAGCATGTTATTATGCATATGTTTCATTTAAGATCACATAAAATTGACATGTTTAAAGCAAATAAATCGATAATGGACTATATAATCATTGTCTGACATTAATTAATTAATAATATAATGCATAATATAATAAAAGATGATTTGAATTACATGATACAATACATTTAGTATTAAAATGATGACCTATGTGGTTCAAATATAGAAGATGGAATCCCATCTTTGTCCAAACAATATTGGTACCAACTCATTGCATTAGAATAACCCTGCATATAGTTATGCACATATCATTCATGGATTAATCTTGTATGCACCAGTTACACGGTGCAACTCAAATTTATTTTTTAAAAGTTAAACAAAATACTACTGAAAAGTTAAACTGTGAAAGATACACTTTTCAGTAATAACATGTGTAACTTTTCAGTAGTATTTTGTTTAACTTTTAAAAAATGAACTTGAGTTGCACCGTGTAACTGGTGCACAAGAGATTTACTCATCATTCATATGTTTCTCTATCTCTTCCAACTGTTTCACCATAGATTAGATAGGGTGCACTAACCCAATGATTTTGTTGATATGAAAATGGATGCTGAAACACATTTTGAGTATTCCAACCAAATTGTGAACTCGAATGTGTGTCAGAAGCATATGAATCTTGAGACATATCACTATGATCAGTGTCCATATTCATTGAATCAAAACCGACTGAAAGTGGTTCAATATCATCACTTGACCTTTCTTCTTGATTCCAAGCATGTCGTCTTATGTATTCCTTTCCAATAGCACCTATCCCTGGACCTCCTGCTCTACTTCCATGGTCCCTTTGCTTAGTGTGTATCAAGGCAAAAGTGCTCCAATTTCTCTCACATGCAAAAATGATGTTTAATAGTGCTCTGCAAAATTTAAAGTTTGATTTGATGCACAATAAAAAAAAAATATATGTATAAAAATAAAACCATGAAAGAATATACGATCACTAAAAAAAATTATCATTTGAAAATTGTATAAAAATATAAAAAAAGAAAAAAATGTGATTTTTTATGTAGTGCGATATTTTGCGATATATCTGCGATATTTTCCGATTTTCAATTAATTTTGTACTACGAGTGAACCGATATCGATATTGATATCGATATTTTGCGATATATCCACGATACTTTGTAAAAAATACATTGAACCCCAATATCCATATCGCATACTCAAAATTTGCGATATATCTGCGATATTTCACGATATTTTCATCCTTGGATATGTGAGGGTACACCCTGGTATCTCTTTTTTCCTACGACCGGTTTATCCACAAGGGTGGTTTACGACAAGGTTTTTAATATGGCCACGGGGGTCTTTTATTATATCCACGCTCCAAATCTTTGCAGGTTATGAGGAATCCTTGATTACTTCTACGCTACGAGGAAATTGCACAGATAACCCAGATAGCTCGATAATTGTTATTCTCCTGAAGGTTCAAATAAACATCAAGCTAGGGGGCAACTGTTGATGAAATAATCTAATTCAGGTGCTTAAGAAAATAATCAATGGAATAACGGATGACGTGTCCCAAAATAATTAATCAAACATGATGAACATGGGCAAAACCAAAGAAGATCAATACAAAAGAAGAGGAATCATGGACCAAGCAAAAGATGGCCGAACAGCAGTGCCAGAGAGAAAAAGGGCGAGCAACTCACCTGTTTGCCCAACCAGCTAACCAGCTCACCTATTTGCACATAATGGGCGAGCAGGTCTTACAATTCTTGTGATGCTGCTCGCCCAACAAGCTGTTCGCCCAACATAAAGAGTTGCTCGCCTGTTTTGGAGATGATCACCAAGACCTTGTTTTTATCATTTTTAGTCAATTTTCCGTTGTAATTATCTTATATAAACGGTTATGGACTCTTGTAAGCTTCTCATGAAGCGTGGCAAAGTGTGTGTCACCACCTGCTTGTAGAAATGCCTATAAATAGGCCCCCATTTTCAGATTTATGCAAGTTTTCTTGGCCTTGGCGAAGCCTTGTCGAAATCTTTCCCTAATTTAACACTTTGCAGTTCCATTAAACTGATTTTGATCGGTTGTTAGTGAAATCGCACTCGAAAGTCACATAAACGCTTCCTTTGCGGAGATTTCATTAACTACTACATTTTTTCTCATAGATAACACAACATAGTTAATGGATATATCTAACTTCGTTATCTATGGTTCAAATTTCAGTTATCTATGTAATGTCTGTTATCTAGTTAGAGATCACTTATTTTACTCATAGTTATCTATGTTAGTTATCTATATATAATTTTTAATAAAATAATATATTTTAGATAACTTGTGTATATTTGTTATCTAATTTTTAGTTATCTAATTTTTAAATAATATTAATACATACATACATATATTATATTTTTTTTACTTAGAAATTTTTTTGGAACAAAACTAAACATTTAAACAAATTTCCTCCAACACTTAGAATTTTTTAAAACAAAACACCAATACAATTGCCCTAATAATCAATTCCTCCAACTCTTATAAATTTTTTAAAACAAAACACCAATACAATTTTCCCCTAATCTGATTTTTCCTCCAACACTTAGAATTATTTTAAAAAAATTACAGTTTCCCCAAATCTGATTTGCCCTAGCTATCTCTCTGTCGTACTCACTCATCTGCCTTAGCTATCTCTGATTGTCGAACGCCCTACTCTTCGTCCGTCGCCCCCAGCGTCGTCACCCCAGTGCAAGCGTCGTCCGTCCGCTTGTTTGCCCAAATGGTGTCCACATGCAAGTGTACGTGATCGCTATATCGTCATAGCAAGATTGACCAAGTTTAATATTTATCGAACACAGGGAGATGGGCATTTGTAAGGGAAATTGTTGTTTCAATTCGATAGCTAACAAAGCAATAAAGGGGAAAGGTATCTAATGTCTACTAATGCGTCAAAAGAGTAAACTACCTATCACCTTGGGTTGCAAAGTGAGCAAGTTGTGAGAGATATGTGCTAGTGTACTATCCTATGTTTCACATGGTGATGTATCCCTTAATCATGCAATGAGGTGTTGTATAATCAATTGGCTAGCCACTTTAACATGCAAGAGGTTTCCCTAGATACACATTAGAGCCTCCAATTGTTCTTCTAATTCACTAAAGATAATTCTCACTATCTTAGAAATTTAATCAAACACTTAGCATGCATTGGTCTAATAACAAGAAGATTTAGGAAAATAGCCCAACTCTCGTATGAGACTAACTCCCTAATGGCCCTAATGATTAACTACACATGCAAAGCATTCATACAATCCATCAATGTAGAGAATTGATCATACAACAACTCCTAGCATTCAAAAGTTCAACATGATCACCACATTACTCCATAGGAATCATACACCAACACATTAAGGTATTGGCCCATGGCTAATTTGGTAAACATAAGAACAATTAAGCTAGAAACAATCATCATCATATAAGAAATGTAAAAAAATGTAGAGAGATTACCAATTACAATGAAAATTGGAAAGATACAAGTTATCTCTAAAATGCTATCTAACAATCCGGAAATGGAAAATGAAATTCAAACGGTAGAAACGTAGACCTAGCTGAGACGAAGATGCAGAAATAAACGGATCAACGATCAAAGCGGTAGATCAAAAGTTATAGACGAAATCGTAAGAAGAATTCTTATAAATCCAACTAGTAACTACCTCTCTCTCTCTCTCTAATCTAATCTAAGAACTAACTAATGACTTGGATTATGACTTGATGCCTTGAGAATCTGATCCTTGGAGTATATATAGTGCCCACAATGTTTAGTCCAAAATGTCCTTCATTAAACGCTCGAAAAGACGAAACAACCCTCGAAAGTGTGCCAGTCCGAGCCTTCACACGATCACATGCTGATGGCTGCACGAATGCATTCGTGCAAGCCATGACAAATGAACCAGCGATTCGTCACACGAATCCATCTTGGTCGTTGCACGAATCTGAGCTTGTGCCTTCACGAACCCGAGCTGGTCTTGTTCGATCGATCCCCGACTTCCTCGTTTCCTTCATATCTTGAGTTCTAGAGCTCCGATTGACTCGATTCTTTTTCCGTTGCGACCCTCTCTTTGAACTCTTCGACATGGTATATAATTTGCTTCTATTGGATCAACTCACAATTTCTGGACTTTTATGAACTTGCTCGTCCTTTGCAGATTTTACTCGTTTTCACTATAAAACACAACTTTCTAGCCAAAAAGAGTTAAATGCACAAAGTATAGCATTTTAGGGTCAAATATTAACATAAGCACATCAAAACCATAGAGAAATAGATGTAAAAACATGCAATTATGACCCTAATCACACCCTCAAACTAGATTGTTGCTTGACCTCGAGCAACGAAGCGATAAGATAGGAGAATAATTGTGTGTTTGAAGCATCAAGTACAAGATTAATGCCATAGAATCATAACTAAATATCGAGCAAATCTAAGATACAATATCATCCACTTAACTATGAAAATCAAATCAATTAGCACAATATCAAGTCAATGAGTCATGATCCTCACAAGATAAGTGTTTCACTCAACTCTCAAGTGTTTAGGCTCTCTCATGCATCACACCACATACTCATACTACCATAAGTTTGGCTCAAATCTACATTCTCCACCACTTGGAATGAAAAATCAATCACACATCATTGAGCACTTTTAAGGGTTGTAGTGTTGGCTCTTTGGTAGGGAAGGAACATATGGGTAAAAGTGACTAAGTATGATTAGTAAAACGTAGAAGGAATCAAAGTAGAGATCATTCACCTCTTCATGCAATTGTGCACTTACTCTTCATGCTCTTTCAAAATCACACTTCAAAGAATCAATCTTCCCTTTAAACAAGTTGTGATCATACTCACAACACTAAAGTCAAACTTGACCATAATTTTTTAAAAAGTCAACCTTTTTCAATTTCTTGCAAGCACTTGCCTTTCTTTTCAATCCATGCATAGAATTTCTTTCCACCTTGACCACCAATTTCTTCATCAAATCACCAATCTTCCTTCCTTCTTTTGACTCTAGTAATCATAAGGACAAGAGAGTTCCATAAAGGAAGGAAAATGGCTTAAAGTGTGGTTAGCCAAAGGAAAGGATTATAGGCACAACATGGTGAGCCAAGGATATCAATATCAAATGTAGGCTCATAGGGCAAAGTAGCTCAATGTAGATCAAAGAAATGCCTCAAATCATATCATATGAAATCATTATCTAATGTAGCCTCAAATAAGACTAAAGCCAAGTTCTAGAGTAACATGTATGTGTGTGGAACTCACATTAAAGAATATCATCCGTTCAAGATTGAAACGGGCAAACTTGGCTCAAAACTCACGGGTATAGGGTGATCAAGACTCATATCATATCAACAATGCTCAAATCATTGAGACCTCAAGAATCATGAAATCAAAAGTATCAAAGATAAGACAAGGATTAAGAGATAAATCCACTACACTAATCATGACTTTCAACTCATCCACACAACAATAAACATATCTCATGCATTCACTACTCAAAGCAAACAACAATATGACTATCAATACAAGCAAAGCCAAGGCCTCATCCTAAGCATATGGTCTAAAACATCATAGAAGCACTAAAATCAATATGAGAAAAGCATTGCGTAGAGAATGACAAAACGAACACACCCCCCCAAACTTTTTTGGACCATAGGTCTAAAAAGTTTGGCAAAAGTGAAGGAAAGATCATGCAATGCACCAATCAAAGCACAATACAAAAAGAATCAACAATTAAGCTCAAAATAACAAACTAAAATCAAGCAAACTAAACCTAGGAATGGAAACACATATGGGGATAAGTGTGGAGACATACCTTGAGTTGGGTTAAGAATAGGAGAATGAATTGCCACTTACACGAAAATCTTTCTTCTTGGCCAAGTGAGAGAGAAATCTCCTCATCACACCTTTCTAGAGCTCACAAATCACATCAACTATCATTGCAAATCAAAATTTTAAGAACGAACATACCCCCCAAACTTTTTCGGATCAAGGATCCTAAAAGTTTGGCAAAGAGTGATAAAAATAGGATTTACAAAGAATCAATGAACAAACATAGCATGTACAAGCTCAACTCAACCAAGGAACATGATATATACCAAGAGGCAACACCCCCAAACTAGGATAAATCACATGCACCAACCAAGGTAAGAGAACACACTACCTCATATGAAGCATATCAAAATAATTAACACTATCTAATAAGCAAGAAAATTTTAAGGATGGGTTGCCTCCCATCTAGCGCTTGGATTTAACGTCCCCTAGCCGGACGACACCAATGTTAGCTAAATGGCCAAGGATAATTGGCATCCATGCCATCCCACTCTAATCTCATAGCATAATGATCAAGGAAACAAGTAGGATTTCTACCCCATACACCCAATTTCCTTATCATTTTGAATTTGTAAGCACAAGCAAATTCATCTTTTCTTCTCAACCTAATCCACCCCCATCTCCTACTATCAAATATATTCAAGAGGATCCGCAATTCTAACTTATGATCAATTATATCAAGAGGTAAGACATATTCACAACGAACAACATTATCAATTAAAGCACAAGTAGAAGAGTCTAGGGGTAGAGAAATGCTTATTTCATTTGTAGGCTCCTCCTCCACTTTATTTTGTTGTTGTTTTTCCATTAATCTCAAGTCCATGAGTGGAAATTTATCTTCCTCTTCTTGATCATCTTCCTTTCCTCCTCCAACTTTGCTTCACAAATCTCTTGGGCTTGTTTGGCCAATTGCTCCACTTGGAGCTCTAAGCTCTTGATTTGATCTCCTCAAGATTTGTGAATTTTATCAATCTTCTCATTAGTCTCTTCAAAGCTTCTTTTACACTCTCTTTGAATTTCTTCAAGTTGATTTAGGATGTACATTAGAGTATCATTAATATGTCTTTGAGGAGCTTCTTAATGGTTGGAAGGAATATGAGAGGGTAATGTGTAGAAATATGGATCCTCATAAGAGTAAGGATTAGAAGGATAAGGAATTTTGTGTGGAGGTGGTGGTTGATATGGGTGAGGTTGATACGTATAAGAATTAGAAGAATATAGATATTGTGGAGAATACGAGTAATGGTTGTATTCGTCCATCTCAATTGAGCCCACTCCTACAAAAATAAGCAAGTATCAACACTCACCAAGAATGATTAAGAACACACAAAGATACAAAGATAAGACATGTAAACACACATCACCACAAGTATCAAAACTCTCACAATAATACCACAAAATTCGAACATAAAAGAAACAACAAACAACCAAACAAACTAGCCGTCTCCCCGGCAACGGCGCCAAAAACTTGTTTGCCTAAATGGTGTCCACACCCAAGTGTACGTGATCGCTATATCGTCATGGCAAGATTGACCAAGTTTAATATTTATCGAACACAGGGAGATGAGAATTTGTAAGGGAAATTGTTTTTTCAATTCGATAGCTAACAAAGCAATAAAGGGGAAAGGTATCTAATGTCTACTAATGCGTCAAAAGAGTAAACTACCTATCACCTTGGGTTGCAAAGTGAGCAAGTTGTCAGAGATATGTGCTAGTGTACTATCCTATGTTTCACATGGTGATGTATCACTTAATCATGCAATGAGGTATTGTATAATCAATTGGCTAGCTACTCTAACATGCAAGAGGTCTCCCTAGATACACATTTGAGCCTCTAATTGTTCTTCCAATTCACTAAAGATAATTCTCACTATCTTAGGAATTTAATCAAATACTTAGCATGCATTGGCCTAATAACAAGAAGATTTAGGAAAATAGCCCAACTCTCGTATGAGACTAACTCCCTAATGGCCCTAATGATTAACTACACATGCAAAGCATTCATACAATCCATCAATGTAGAGAATTGATCATAAAACAACTCATAGCATTCAAAAGTTCAACATGATCACCACATTACTCCATAGGAATCATACACCAACACATTAAGGTATTAGCCCATGGCTAATTTGGTAAACATAAGAACAATTAAGCTAGAAACAATCATCATCATACAAGAAATGTAAAAGAATGTAGAGAGATTACCAATTATAATGAAAATTGGAAAGATACAAGTTATCTCTAAAATGCTATCTAACAATCCGGCAATGGAAAATGAAATTCAAACTGTAGAAATGTAGCCCTAGCTGAGACGAAGATGCAGGAATAAACGGATCAACGATCAATGCGGTAGATCAAAAGTTATAGACAAAATCGTAAGAAAGAATTCTTATAAACCCAACTGGTAACTACCTCTCTCTCTCTTTCTAATCTAATCTAAGAACTAACTAATGTCCTTCATTAAACGCGCGAAATGAAGAAACAACCCTCGAAAGTGTGCCAGTCCGAGCCTTCACACGATCACATGCTGGTGGCTGCACGAATGCATTCGTGCGAGCCATGACGAACGAACCAGCGATTTGTCGCACGAATCCAGCTTGGTCGTTGCACGAATCTGAGCTTGTGGCCGCACGAACCCGAGCTGGTCTTGTTCGATCGATCCTCGACTTCCTCGTTTCCTTCATATCTTGAGTTCTATAACTCCGATTGACTCGATTATTTTCCGTTGCGACACTCTCTTCGAACTCTTCGACATGGTATATCATTTGCCTCCATTGGATCAACTCACAATTTCTGGATTTTTATGAACTTGCTCGTCCTTTGCCGATATTGCTCGTTTTCACTACAAAACACAACTTTCTAGCCAAAAAGAGTTAAATGCACAAAATATAGCATTTTAGGGTCAAATATGAACATAAGCACATCAAAACCATAGAGAAATTGATGTAAAAACATGCAATTATGACCCTAATCACCGATTCCAGCCACGCGTCCGGCTCTGCCTCCGCCACTGTCTCCGTTAGCCTCTGCCTCCGCCACCGCCGTTCTGCACCAGGTATTAATTTATGTTCTCTGTTAATGCTTTCCAATAGGTTATTGTATAAGGTAGAGGTTTCTTCGATCCCTTTTTGGGCTTCTTCGTGAGGTAGGGTTATTTGTCTTTGTATTGCTATTTTGGGGAGATTAGCTGTAGGGTTTGCTGTCTGTGTCTGTGTTTTATACCCACTGTCATAAAAGCACTCTCGATCCTACATATTCAGTGACATTCTGTTGTGGTTAGAGATCATAAATCTTTAGAAGAACAGGGTATTAATATTACACATTTTGGCATCTTTAGAATACATTGGTCATGATGTGTACAAGATGAGGTTTCACGGGTAAAAGAGAAGGAGAGAAAGTGGTAATGGCGGCGGTGGTGGCGGCAGTGGCGGCGGTGGAAGTGGCTGCTTTAAATGCGGTGAATCTTATCTACGATCTATTTTCTATTAATTTTGCCACTTATTTACTGATCTATTTTCTGTTTTTGCTATAGAATCTTATCTACTGTTTTGAGCTTTAATTGCTTTTTGTCTTGACTTATCAAGTTTATCAGATTATGGTTTGAAAACTTGATATTGTGGTTTGAACAAAATGTTATCTTTATCGATTAGTGTGTGGTTTGAAAACTTGATATTGTGGTTTTGAGCTTTAGCATTGTGGTTTGAACAAAATGTTACAGTGAATAATCTAGCTTGCCCTTTTTTAATTTGGAAATTTTATGTTTTATTTTTTGTCGTGGAAGAGAGGTAGAGAAGTGAATACAATGGATAATATGGGGCAGACAGCATTGCATTGGGCAGGAAATCCAGGTTATATTCCAGTTATATATATTTTGTTGCAGAATGTGGCAGGTGTGCGGGCGGCGGATATCAACATTTACTGGGTAATTAAAACAATTTATTTCTCGCATATGTTTTCAGTAACAGTTTGTGACTGCTCCTGGAGCATATATGCTGGCAATTAAATTTTCTCTACTGCTGATTGCAGTCTCAGAATGGCTTATATTTGACTGAATAGATTATCTTTTCACTAGTTTTTGGGTAAATTCTAAAATCTAAAATGTATATATATCGTAGCCGGTTCATATTGCTGCTCAATATGAACATTCATAATTCTTGAATTACATTGCAGCCAAATATCATGCCGATTTTGATGTACCAAACAATGATGGCAGACTCCTTTACACCAGTATGCAAACGGTCCAATTACTATTTATTGTATATAGACCAATTCTTATTTGAAACTTCCATCTAATCTACTTAAGAAAAGTTAATCTTGGGGTTATGTATTCGACTTAACTTCTCTTTAATGTTTCCAACCATGGTAGACAGCAGTGGGAGATATGCCATGGAATTTTTTATTTTGGATTACTGGCAACTGCATCCTTCATTATTGGAGTTATATTAGGCCTACTTGTTAGCATTATTTTTATTCCTATACAGTATAATTGTGTTCAAGATCAGCTTGGCTTTTTGTCAAATACAATGGTTACAATCTATTTTTCCAATCAGTGGTGGACAATTGGGAACCTATACTACAACAGTTGTTACTTTATTAACTGAACTAGAATTTCCTTGATTACTTGGGCTTTTTTTTTTGCAAATGTATTGGGCCAAGATTTTGATTTACATAGTAGTTAGACTATGGTATTTTAGTCATGTTGAGCTACGGAATAATATATGTAATATTGATTGTGTGATTGCCAGGTTGCCTTCTTAATGTTTCTAATATGCTTAATTCATTATTTCTTTTCTTAAGCAGTTTATATATGTAAATTATAAGAACTACCAATGTAAATAACTCATGACTTGCATTTGTTGTTTCTAAGATGAGAATCAAGTGTATGTGATGGTAATTCATTAGTTTAGAGTTGGAGTGATTTTATTGGTCATACTTGGAAAAAATATGTGCAACTGTGAGGTGATGAGTTATGCTCACAAGGTGTTTGGCATAATGATTGAAAACAAATTTGACTTCTTTAATAAGTTTGTTTCAAGGATAGTTGCAATAAATATGTAGACAAATGGAATATGCTCATCATGTGTTTATTCACATGGAATAATTCCTTTGAGATGAGCAGAGTTAAGTCTAACTATTGTTAGCTGTGGTTTAATTTTTCATGGCTAATATTACCCCTGGGACGACGCTGGTTATTTTGATCATGAGGTTTAAGGGGAAGAGAGTTGTTTTCTTGAAGCAAACTCACATCTGGATTACTTTCTGTTACTGGTGAGTTTTTTTATTTGTAGTCTATTTACTTGTATCTTCATTTGTGGTCCTAAGTTTTAATTATTCTGTTATTTATACATACAAAAATGAAACTGGTAGTGTTGCTTTTTTAGATTAGCATGTGATAACTTTTTGTTTCTGTTTGCAAATAGTTCTTATTTCAAGAAGATTGTTTAGAGGATTTCAAGAAAAACTAAATTAATTTTTATACAATCAATTAGTTTGCATTTTTGAAATTAATTATCTATGTATGCTTTCTTTTTTTGTGGGTTAACTAATTATAAAAGCCACTTATACCATATTGTGTTACTTTTTACCCATCATTCATAAGCATGCCCAAATAGATATTAGCTGTATAAGTTAAGTGGAAAAGGTTTCATAAACCATGTTCAGGTTTCTCCCCTTTTTCTTGGTTGCTTGAATCTATTTTTATGGTAAATAGAGCTTTAAAGTCTGCATTACACCGAACCTAATAAATGAGCTCTATCAACAGAACATTCACAAAGGCTGATAGGCCATGTTATTGGAACTGCCAAATCACCCTCCTATCACCAACTCCTATCAATCCCATTTACCTCCATTTATGTTCTGCAATTTTAAATGGCATAACCCTTGAGTTGTTTCTCCCAATTTCACATCTGATATCAAGCCATCACAACTTTTGGTCACCAAAACCATCATATTGCCAGACCGTACTCTGTACTGTGCTTCTAGTTCATAATATTAGCAGATACCTGTTGTGCAACCCTAAGTATTCTCATTTCTATTCTGGTTTTCTTACATCTCTGTTGAAATGGTTGATGCAGCTGGTGGTTACATTTGTTGCATGAGTCATCCTAATCAGGAGGCAGTAGTATTAAAATATTAAAAATAATTGATATCCTTCCATGTATAAGATGATATCTTATACTTTCACTGCATAAATTTAGAAAATGACTTCCATTATATTTATACATTTGGTTGTGTGTATTTATTTAGTTGTAAAGTTAATGCATTTGAGAACTGTGAAGGGGTGGGAGGAAACATTTTTACTGTTGAGTCATCCTATCTTCATGACACAGTAGTGGTGTTTGGTGGTTGTGCCAACTTTGTATTTGTATATCATAAAATTCATTTTGCATTCACATGGTAATCTTAGCTGCTATTTTTTACCCCTTTATGCTGGTTGAATTTGCGTTGTTACGCTGTTATTTTTAGTCAATAAGCTTTCTGAAATCTCATTCTGGAGATTGAATCTTGGTTTGGTGAGACAAAAAAAATGAGAAAATGGTCTACATCAAAATTTCATGTCTCTCTATTCTTCTGGAAGTGCTGCTAGTTTCCGTTGCTTTACTCATTTTGTAATTATTTATGACATCTTGGCTTGATTAAGTTCATGTGGATCTTACATGTTCAAAGTTGACTGTATAACTTTCACTTTTTTACTCTCTCAAGATCACTTTATTTATGTCTGCTCTAGGAAAATGGTGGTTTGTGTTGGAGGGGTTACATTTTTTTTTTCTCATTTTTTCTTGGGTGGGAGAGGAGGCATGATTTTATGTTTGCTTAACCTTGTTGATGGCTGTTCTGCTTGTGTCAATTTTGATGGTGTATTTTTTCGTGTAAACAGGTGTAATGGCTGCATTGGGGAAAGGAAACGATCTGATTATGTTTGTGCAATGAAAATGAACTCCATAAATTGTGAAGACCTTGTTTAAGACTTCATTATTAATTGATGTATTTTGACTTTTAAATAGTTCGTTGTAGAAGAATCATATTTATCATATTTTGGACAAATTAATGTATTTTGAGTATTTGGATGTTTGGTAATTTAATGAATGACTTGTGAATTTGATATCTTTTTTATTTGGTATATTTAATATTTGATTTAAATTCAAAAAATAAAAAGTAGATAAAAAAAATTGAGATTTCATATGTAAAAGATAACAAAATATTTAGAATACGTTACAAACTTATATATTAATAGATAACTGATATATTCAGTTATCTTTGAGCAAAAATTAAAAAATGAAATATGCATAGATAATGAAAAATGTACTTTAGATAACATATATACTAAGTTATCTGTATGCAAAAATAGATAATGGATATTTATGTCTGTTATCTATAATTAGGGAGCATAGATAACAGGGGCCTAGATAACAGATATTTTCAACATAGATAACGGATAATATCCGTTAACTATGAGAAAATATGTAGTACTAGACTTAGCAAGTTTCTGTCCAATGGCCCAGTCAAGTGCTATGACAGACAAGTTCTAGAATTCTTTGTGGAGATGGAGAACAGTGTTACTTCCATCAGGTCTGCAGTGATGATGGAAAGAAATGAAATAAAGAAGGACAAGAAGGGCAGGTCATCTCTGTACCTGTCATGAAGAGGCACAAATTTGTGCTGAGGCAAGAGGACCTAAATGATTTCTTGGGGGTTCCAAGTGAGGGTTTGGACCCTGTGACTTTCATGGCTGTGTTTGCCAATTTCGTGTCTCACACAAGTGCAAGTGGTAGTTGTAGACGTGGCAAGGTGACCAAGTTAAAATTATCGAACACAGGGAAATGAGTCTATGTAAAGTAAGATTGTTGTTTAAGAATTGAATCTAAGAAAACAATAAAAGGCTTGAGTGTTTATCTATTTTTCTTGACAAAATAAGAAAGTCTACTTATCACCTTTTATCAAAGTGAGCTAGAGTGGAAGCATGCATTAGTGTAATCCACCTATGATTCATTTGGTGTCTATCTCTCCTAATCATGCAAGTTCAATTGATTGATCAATTAAGTAAGAGCTTTATTAAGAACCTAGATCTCTCTAATGATTCTTAATACCCTAATTGAAGTGACTAAACTCTTAGACAATTCTCATTGACCTAAGGGCAATTCATCAAACACTTAGCATGCACAACAATCAATTAAGAGTTTTCATGAATAAGCTCAATTCTCATATCTTGTTATTCCATTAGGGCTCTAAACATCCAATTGACAATACTAAACATTCATTCATAACATCAATTAAGAGAATTAATCATTCAACATCACAAAGCATTCGTAGGATTAATAGGATCACCAAACTACTACATAAGATTCATACACCAATGCATAATGAAATAAGCCCATGGCTAATTGAATGAAAAAAATAACAATTAAGCTATCTAACATCATGATTACAACTAATATGAAAAGAGATTACAAAATTCTTACCTAAAACAATGGAATTGAAAGTGCTATCTACTACCTTGGAATCCCACTTGCAATCCGGAAATCAAAATGCAAAACTAAACTGTAGGAATGTAGCTCTAATCACGATTAAGCTAATGCAACGAACGGATCGTCGATCCAACGGATGAATGAAAAGTAATTGAAGAAAGAAGATTAAGAAAATCTAAAAACCCACTTAGTAACTTCTCTTAACTCACTAATCTACTTGAGAATCTAAGAAAATGAATGAAAATGTGTAGAATGTCCTTGGAAATCTGATGCTTTAGGTATATATAGTATCCCTCATGCTTGGACCATTGTACCCTTCATTAAATGCGTGAAAGTACAAAAATGCCCTTGAAATTGTACAAATCCGGAGTGGCGCTTGGACAGCGATGGTGGCTCGCTCGGACGGCGGCAATCGAGCAATGGTGTACTGGTGGTCGAGCAGAACGGTTCACCTTGAACTGGTGAAATCTGCTCGACCGTAGAAGGCATTTGGCTCGATCATGGCTGGGTCAACGCTCGGTTAACGGCTCCTTTGGCATCCAATTTTTGACTTTTTTATTTTCGATCACACGACTCTTCCAAGCTTCCTAGGGTCTTCAATTGAGCATTTTAAACTTCCCCATAGGCTCGGATTCCATCATTTCACCTCCTATAGTCGGGAATTCCTCGTTTTTGCTCGTTTTCATCTATAAAGGACATTTTCTAGCCAACAAAGGGTCAATAGCACAATTCATAACATATTAGGGTCAAATATGAACATAACTCAATCAATATAACATCAAAATGGATGTTAAATGATGCACTTATGACCCTAATCACACCCCCAAACTAGATTGTTGCACGGCCTTGAGCAATGAAGCGATAAGATAAGGGAATAATTGTATCAAGTGTTTGAGGTTCTCTCATTCATCACACCACATACATATACTACCATAAGCTTGACTTGAGTCTAAGTTCTCCACTACTTGAAATGACAAGTCATTCACACTGATATGAGGACTTTCTGAAGGTTGTAGTGTTGGCTCTTTGGTGGGGAAGGATATATATGGACAAAGTGACTAAGTATGATTAGTAAAGCAAGAAGGAATCAACATAGAGAACATTGACCTCTTCATGCAATAAGCACTTCTTCATCTTCATGCACTTTCTAAATAACACTTTCCAAGCAAAGTAGCTTCCCTTTTTTGACAAGTTGTGATCATACTCACAACACTTAAAAATCAACCTTTTTAGGCTTTTCACTTGCACTTGAACCTTCTTTTCACATAAATTCATGCATACTTGGATTTTCTTTCCACTTTAGCCACCAAATTCTTCATTATCTCACCAATCTTCCTTCATTCTTTTCACTCTACTAATCATAGGGACAAGAGAGTTCCAAAAAGGAAGGAAGTATGTCTTAAAGTGTGGTTAGCCAAAGGAAAGGTCTATAGGCACAAAATGGGTAAACTATTGATCATAATACCATTGGTAGGCTCATGGAGGCAAAGTGACTCAATATAGATAAAAAATGGCCTCAAATCATATCATGTGAACTCCTCATCTAATGTAGTCTCAAATAAGACCAAAGCCAAGTTTTAAAGTAACATGTATGTCTGTGGAACTCACATCAAAGAATATCATCCGTTCAAGATTGAAACGGGCATAAAATGGCTCAAACCTCAAGGGATAAAGGTGATCAAGACTCATATCATCTCAAAAATGCTCAAATAATCAATATCTCAAGAATCATAGAATAAATAACACCATAAACAAGACATGAATTAAATCATAGATCCACTACACCTAACATGAAATTTCAACACCATCCATACAACAATTAGACTATCTCATGCATCACTACTCAAAACTAGCAACAATATGGAAATATGTCAAGCAAGAACAAGACATCCTACTAGGCACATGATCTCAAAACATCAAGAAGCACTAGAATCATCCTAAAGATAGCATTGCAATGAGATTTGGCAAACGAACACACCCCCCAAATTTTTTTGGATCAAGGATCTAAAAAGTTTGGCAAAAGTGGAGTAAAGATCATGCAATGCACTAAATCAAAGCAAACACTCATAACATCATCAAGAAATCCAAAGGACAATTCATCACAATCTAGCAAACTAAGCAAACAAACACCCTAAAATCCCACAATCTCAATAACAATACCAATAACATCTCAAATGAATAACTAGAAATAAGGATAGGAAAGCAAGATAAATGGAGAGCAATCGTTACCCATTCTTATGAAGTTAGACCGAAGTATTCACTTCACGAAGGAGGGTATCTCGGATGAGTGAAATGTCTCTCTCCTATGTGCCAATTCATCATAGCCCGTTGTGCATCAAGTAACTCCTCAAGGTTGGTGCTCATAGAAGTCACATCCATATGAATGGAGGTCACATCCGAATGAAGGATACATAAGTCATCTCTCATACTATTCACATCCCCTCGAAGATGTGAGTAATCATTCTTAAGATCATTAACATCAATCCTAAGATATTGAACTTCGTGACCCCACTCTTCATAACTCAAACCTCCCCTCAAATGAGCACCCCCTTGCTCATACTCTTCCTTTTCTTCTTCTTGCTCTTCGTCCATCTCTCTTCTTGTACTAGACTCTCTTCTTGCCCTTTTAGTGACCTTTTTCTTTCCACCATGGAATGTGCGAGCGATCTCATGATGTATGGGGCTTTGTAATCTCCAATTCTCCTCATTCTTGATAGTAATCGCTTCATAATCCACAAGAGGAAATGGCACCTCACGATTAAGGCAATACATTTTCTTTTTCTTTTTAAGCAAATGAATCCTCGTCAAATAGCCCAAATCAAGATAAGAGAAATTCTTTCCTTCCTCACTCGGCTCCCATCCTACACACCTCACAAGGTGAGCAATCATACCTCCATAAGCAAAATTCACCTTGAAGGCTTCGGTTGAAAGATTCCAAAATAGATAAGCTCCAAAATTGGCCTTCAAGCTCTTAGTCGTAGAATAGAGAATGTAGAGCTCTTCGTTCCTCACTCCTCCCATTTCATATCTAGCAAAAGCGGTGTTTGCTAGGACCTTTTGAGCATAAATGAAGTGTGACTGCGAATCAAATCAACCAACTTTTTGGTTGTGAGGAGAATGTTGAAAGGAGGAATTTCTTCACAGTTGAGAAATTTGTGAGAATTCAAGAAGCTTGGAGTATGATAACCAAGGAAGAAGATGAATATATTGCCCAACACTCGAGGGCTTCTTCGATTGCCAATCTGATATTGGCATACGTGCACAACGTGTTAGCTAACACCACATTTGCTAGACTCGAGTGTAGCCGTGTAAGGAGCGAAGAGTTGTATATCTTGCACTCAATGTTGATCTCCAAGAAGGCTGATTTTGGGGCATATCTACTCAAGAATCTTGCTCAACAAGCTTTTAAAACAAATTGCTCGTATGGTAGATTGGTATCTCACATTGCCCAAGCAGTAGGTTGGATGCCGATGAAAAAAGGAATGGTAAATAGGGAAGTTGATGTGGACTACATGGTGCGATCGAGGTTGTTCAAAAAGAAGTTGAATATTCTTTTTTTTGTAGGGAAAAATACCAAGGATATTTTCCCTCTTCTTGCGTATGATTTGATCACTTGGAAGAATGAAGAGAACTTGAAGCTCAATTCACCCGAACATCTTAGAATCAAGGAACAATTCAACCGATCATTGAACAAGAGAGCAAGAGGTAAGTCAAGCTCACATGTGCATGAGAAAGAACAAGAAGAAGAAGAGAACTATTTTCAGCAAGAAGGTGCGCGAGAGTTTGGAGGTTTAAGTAGGGACGAGTGGGGTCACGAGGTCCAATCCCTTCATATTGATGTCAATGATCTTATGAGCTACTACTCACATCTTCGTGAGGACGTGAACAATATGAGAGATGACTTTCGTACTCTTTGATCGGATGTGACCCCCTTTCGTTCGGATGTGTCGTCCATTGGCACCAATATTGAGGAAATTCTTGAAGCTCAAAGGACTATAATGGCATGGCATGTTGGAGAGCGACATTTCACTCATCCGAGTTATCCTCCTCCGTGAGTTGTACTAACTTCATGAGGATGTGTAACACTTTCAACTCCCTTATCTTGCTTCCTTATCCTTATTTCTTGTTATTCATTTGAGATGTTATTGGTATTGTATTGATATTGTGGGATTTTAGGTTGTTTGTTTGCTTAGTTTGCTTTACTGTGATGAATTGTTTTGGATTTCTTGATGATGCTATTAATAGTTTTCTTTTTTTGAGTGCATTGCATGATCTTTACTTCACTTTTGCCAAACTTTTTAGACCCATGGTCCAAAAAAGTTTGGGGGTTGTGTTCATTTTGCAAATCTTATTGCAATGCTATGTTTAGGATGATTTCTAGTGCTTGTTGATGTATTAAGATAATATGTGATTAGGGTCATAATTGCATGTTTTTGCATCCATTTCTATATGGTTTTGATGTGCTTATATTCATATTAGACCCTAAAATGCTATACTTTGGGTATTTAACCCTTTTTGGCTAGAAAGTGATGTTTTGTAGTGAAAACAAGCAAAACCGGCGAAAGACGAGCAAGTTGGTAAAAACTCAGAAATTGTGAGTTGATCCAATGGAGGCAAATGATATACCATGTCGAAGAGTTCGAAGAGAGGGTCGCAAAATCAAGTCAATTAGAGCTCTAGAACTCAAGATATGAAGGAAACGAGAAAGTCGAGGATCGATCGAACGAGACTGAGCCGGGTTCGTGCGGCTACAAGCTCAGACTCGTGCAACGACAAGCTTCGGTTCAAAGGGAAAATCCCTGGTTCGTTCTGTGGAGCTCGCACGAATCAATTCGTGCGACCACCTGCTTGGATTCGTGCAAGGCTTTGGATTTTCACACTTTCGAGGGCTGATTCGTCTTTTCGCGCGTTTAATGAAGGGTGTTGATAGAATTTCTTAATCGTTGTTTGTTATGTGGCCTTATAACATATCAATTCTATCAAACAATAATCTTTGAATTAATGTTCTTAGGGAGGGAGGGAGAGAAGAGAGTTTAGAGAGAGAAATATTGCAGTAGGGATTGTATTAATTGTGTGAAATGTTAGAATTGTCCAATAATTACAAGAGAGGTCTTATTTATAGGTGTGCCAGTGTGAGACGGCACCTTATGAGCCTATATGGCTTCCGGTGTTGACGAGGGTCCGTAACCCTCGTCCTGGTTCCTTACACTGCTCCCTATGTTGTGCCTCGTCCTACTACTATGCCTTAGACTAGATGGGCCTCATTAAAAACCTCGCCGTAAACCACCCTTGTGGATATACCGGACGGAGGGAAAAAAGTGCAACCATCGGGATCTAGTAGGCTACAAGGCTAGCTCTTGGGCGAGCTAGGAGGCGAGCTCTGGAAGGCGAGCTTGGAGGTATGCACTGGAGGTGTGCTCTTGGAGGTGTGCTCTGGACGAGCTTCAATGCCTTGTATGGTTCTTGGGGGTGATACGATGGCGGACCTTGGCCTGCTGGGGACCTCGGTGAGGTCCTTGCCCACCTCGGCCAGCTCCCTCATGTTGGCCTTGGTCAGGGCTGGCGACCTGGTCCTCGTCCTGCTGGGGACCTCGGCGAGGTCCTTGCCCACCTCGGCCAACTCCCTCATGTTGGCCTTGGTCAGGGCTGGCGACCTGGTCCTCGGCCTGCTAGGGACCTCGGTGAGGTCCTTGTCCACCTCGGCCAGCTCCCTCATGTTGGCCTTGGTCAGGGCTGGCGACCTGGTCCTCGTCCTGCTGGAGACCTCGGCGAGGTCCTTGCCCACCTCGGCCAGCTCCCTCATGTTGG
>JAPKLY010000011.1:1524227-1587700 GCA_026898435.1 Prunella vulgaris
TGCCCTCATTGACACCTTGAATGCTTTGATGAAGGAAAACATGAGTCAAAGAGGAAGGAACTTGATACCGGGACAAAGAGAGGAGGAGTTGAGAATAAGGAGAGAGTGCAGAACAGCTGGGAATAAAAGATGAAGCGGAGGAGTTGTTTGAAAACATCGGATGGAGAGGAATGCTGGATGTCAAGAAACCAACCTGCGAAGCACTTGTTTTAGAGGTATTGATGTAACACCCCGCATAGGCAGCAGCTTTTAGTCCTTTAATTATTTGGTTTTAGGCGTGAGTTTGTGTGAGTACAAGGTTAGTCCTTTAAGTTGTTATGCCTTAGTATTTCTAAATTGGTTGCTTAGTATTAGTTGTCCCAATTAGTATTAATTGGACTCTTATGATAGTACTTAAGTTTCGAACTATTAGAGGAAAGAAGAATAATATTATTGTTGAGGTTATAGTATTAGTCCTTTAAGATTAGTGTTTCCTTAAGTATTAATTCATTAAGGGCATGTTAGTGATTGAGGAAGTTAATTTAGGGATTTGACTTTATGAGGATTTGACCAAGAATAGGATTAAATAACACTTGTGATAGTATTGATAGTATTTTCGAAAAATATTGGATCTTAGAGTTATAAGAATTTTCGAAAATAAGGAGTATTAAGACAAGGATTTCTAGTATCTTTATTTATGGAAATAAGTCATATTCTTATGCAAGAGAATATACATGCTTGAAGGTTAAGTATCACAAGAATAAAAAGTTAGTAAGGATCTTTTAAATAAGGAAATAAGTTGCCAAGTATGGAAATAGAGATACAACAAGATATTGGGCCAATTTTCTTGCCTTTTCTTCATAATTTCGGCCAGCACCTTATTCAACCCCAAACCATACTTTTCCAACTCTATAAATATGTATTGATCAAGTCCCCAAGACCCTTAGACACCCTAGAAATCGGCAGCCACCCATAGCACCCAAATTCGGCCATGTATTGAAGTTAGAGGACCAGTTTTCAGCAGCTTGTAGAAGTAGAAGGAGGGCAGATTTTCGAGAGTTCTTAGAGCAAGGAATTAGCAAGCCAACGTACAACACTTCTCTATTTTCAAGTCAAGAAAAGGTGGGGGTTTAAACGGTGAAAAGTGGTAACTATAGTTCGACTTTTAAATATTTAGTTTGATGCAATTATGTGTTTATGTGCTAATATGAATGGATGGTCAGCTCTACCATCAATCTATGAATGGACAATCAGCTATATTGTCAAATGAATGTTAAGGATGATCAGCTATATCATCAATGAATGGATACGAAAGTCGTATCATATGTTAAGAAAGAAGGGTATGTTTACATGTTATTGTGTCCTTTATATTTAGACTTCGAACTAAACTATCCCCACGGAGTGATTATTTTATAATTGCTCACCCCTTCACCGAATTATATTTTCAGATTTTCAAGAGTAAAGGTGACGAGATTGGCGATGCGGAGAAAGGTGGATGTGATGCGAGAAAGAAGAAGTTATTGGATTGAAGTTTTAAATTAATAAATTCCAAGTAGGCTTTTATTTAAGTTGCAAGTATTTTATTTAATGTTTTCGGCACTTTATATTTGCCACAAGACTAGACGTTTGCATGTTTTATTTCAAAGAGTGCAAGGACACGTAGATGATTGATTTAGGATATGCTATGGTTTGATGATTTATGGGATTTTTATTATGGATTTATATGAGGTATTATTATTTGATTATGTGTTAAATTGCATGATTATTAGGAGTTAAGTTGATGAATTTATTTAATATGTTAGCAGCTGATGGTTCGAATATTATGTGTATGATAAGTGTTAGTTTATGTGTTTAATTGTTCTTAAGAAAATTAGTTATTGTCCTTAGTTTGCATGATCAATAAGTTAAGTTTTATAACTCCAAAAATTATGAAATTTTACCAGAATGTTTGCCATGATTTATAATGTATGTTGACCAAATTTCATGAGTTTTTACTTAGTAGAAGTCGAGGTTCCAGTTTTAGTCCTTTATGTGTTTCTAGTCCACAAAATTCTTGTTTTCAAAATATCGAATTTATGCCTAGCTTATTTTCAAAATTTCGGCAGTTTATTAGCCATAAAATATTAAGTATTTTGGTCATAAAATCAGGAGCAAAATCGTCTTAAAGTTTCAGCTCAAAATTAGTCCTTTATCTTTGTTTTACGAGCTTTTCAAGTGTTTTAAAGATGAATTTGCGTGGCAAGTCTTTACAATATGTTTAATATGATTTATTTGAGTATTTAGAGGTCTTAGATTATTTGGCAAGATAATAGTATTAAAGAAAATGGATTTGGTATTAGTTAGTGGTCTATTTTTATACACAATCAGTTTTGATGAGTACACCCAGGCTGTTTTCGTTAGTTTTACGTACCAGCTACTGTTCTTGAATTATTTAAGTATTATTTCATGATTTAATTGTTGTCTTACATGTTGAATGATGTTAGAATAAGTTTAATTCACAAGTGAATATTATTGAAACATGTTATTATGTTACTTGTGTGATTCTTAGGAATGTGCTAAGTGAATATTATTGAAATATGTCATGAATATTTATTATGATATTTTAAAAATTTTCCATGGATGTATTGAATGAGATTTATTGTGAATGTTGATTTAATTGCTTTTAAAAAGGGGTTTTTCAAAGAAAGAATTTTACTTAGTAGAAAATGGGTGCACGTTCTAAAGAATGTTTCTATTAAATAATTAATTAAAAGTGAGACTTCCGCTGATTGTAAATGAATAGAAATTTTAGGGCGTGACAATTGAGCACTATAAGTATAAAAGAGGACTCAGGTAGAGTGCCCTGGAGGATGGATTTCAGACTTAGAAATGAGCAGGTATTAGTGTTAAGGGACCAATTGAATGAGTTCTTCAATACTGAGAAGGATGCGCCGAGTAGGAACTACTATGCGAATCGTATCTATCCCGAGAAACAAATATGGGAGGATCTCACTGCCTTCACTGCTGATGCACGCTCGTTCGATGCTAGAACCTCAAAAGCTTCAAAGATTCGCAATTCGGTGTTTAAATTTGTGCACCGTGTGTTGGCAAATACAGCGTTCGCTCGAAATGAGGCTGGACCGGTGAGATCGGAAGAACTCTTTCTTCTATACTCAATGACTAAGGGATTGAAGGCTGACTTTGGCGCATACCTGATGACGCAACTTGCTAGGCAGTGCTCTAATGCAATGAAGAACTGCTTGATGGGTGGTTTAGTGACGCATATTGCTGAGATGTTGGGCTGGGAAGCTGGAGATGCTGTTGCTTTGGAAGGGGATGATCTGTTGAATTTGAGAGTATTGAGAAGGATGAGAGTCTTCGAGGAAATAAATGGGGTAAATTGTGTGAGGCTTGAGAACGACTCTTCATTTCCCATGGACAGACTGGATTTGATCTCCTGGAGAGGCAAGGAATCGGGGAACTGGCTCTTAAACTCGGAAGAGCACATTTGACATAAGACTGCTTTTCACAGTGGAGGCACACCGAGAAGAGTCAGAAGAAAAAGAGGAGTAGATGAAGCTGGACCGAGTCGAGAACAGGAGGAAGTTGAAGAGGAAATACCCCCATTACCATCTCCACCAAGAGTTCGTCAAGAGGCACCTCAACTCCGCACTTACTCTAGGAGGAGAAATGACATCGAGAGCTTGATCACAAGTGTTAATCGATTGAACACAAGTGTGAGAGGAATGGAAGAAAGGCATAGAGAGTGGCACATGGGGTTCAATGCTCGACAGGATGAACTTGAAACTCGCCAAACTACCTTGGAGAACATGATGAGGGAGCAAGAAAGAATGCAAAGAGCGATGTACAATTGGCATCTAAGCGAAAGGCATTTTGAGGAGCAAGGTCACCCGCCACAATGAAGTTGAGCCTTTGAACTTCAAAGTGGAACTACAAGGTTGGTGGTATCATTTCTTATCTCTTCTCTAGTCTCGTAGATCTGAATACTTTGATTTGAACTTGATTTTATTCATTCGGGTCTGTAAAAATTTAACTACTCTAGATTCATGTTTTCATATGTTTGTGATTGTCTTTGGATTTTATGTGACTTCTTTTCTAGCTTATTTGTTAGATGTAGTGCTTGATGTGGATTACTTCGTTTTTGAAATTGATTCGGGTTTGATGGTTGGAAATGTTACAAGTTGTAAGAATTGATTATGTGAAGGTCAAGCAAGGATATTGCATGTGTTCATGATTTCACAAAAATCGTGAGCTTTGAGCCTCTACCGTTCCATTTTTGAACGGTTCTTTTCAATTGGATTGTGTGGTCATTTCAATGCATGTTGCACTAGAACTTGCCCATAACCTTGCTCAAGAACTTGATTGTGAAAATATGCTTAAGAGGATAAAAGGTCATCTTTGTTTAACAAATCACTTTAGCCAAAATCTCCCTTACCCAAGAACATGTTTACCCTTGCTAGCTCATTTGTGCCTATATGCCTTTCTATTGTTAGCCAAGAATTCACCTTTACCTTTTCATGAGCCTTTTAAAAAAAAAAAAAAACCTAATCAAAAGTGGAGAATTGGATTTGTGAAATTGCTTGAGAATAATGAGAAAAGCAAGTGTAAAACTCTTTGTGAGGATGTAAAAAAATTGAAGTGAAGAAAGCCCCAATTGATGTGTTCTTAAAGTTGAAAATCTTGAAAAAAGTTGTGATGCAAACAAAAGAGAAAAAGGAATGCTTGTGTGTACAATTTGAAGAGGGCCTAAACAAAGTTGAGATTTGATCTTCAAAGGAAGCTAAGTGTGGAAGAAGAAGAAAGAAGGCAATGGAAAGAGAGAATGACAAACCTTGTGTGAAAGGTTAGCAAAATTAATTCTCCACAATGATTGTGTCACTCTTATCCAAATGTTTACCCACCTTAACCAAAGAGCTTAATGTTACAACCATAGAAAAGTCCTTTTTGATTTTGCATACTTTTCATTTTCTTAAGGTAAGAGAAGTAGAGCATGGGCAAGCATATGGTTGCATGTGTGGCGATTTTGACATTGAGAGATTTATCTTATTCCTCAAACACTGAGTGTAGAGAGAGATACACATCCTTGTGAGGAAATTGTGACACTTGCGGTTGATCTTGCTTTGATTGATACATATGAGATGATTACTTGTGTTGATTTGTCTAACTTGAGAATTTGATTTGATGGAAAGAACTTGGTGACCATTCATGCCTACTTGTTGGGGGGTGGATGCTACTCTTCCCTTGGTTTGTAAATCTTGTTGCTCGAGGACGAGCAACGCTCTAAGTTTGGGGGAGTGATTCGTGTCCATTTTCATATCATTTTAGATGCAATTATTGTGTTGATTATCATGATTTGATGTTATATTTGATTGATTAACCTTCATATTTGTGTTTCTCATTGTTTTGGCTAGAAGAGTTGAATTTGTAGGTGTTAGGAGGAAGAAAATGAAGTTTTTGAAGGAAGTGAAAAAATGTGCATGCACGACCCATGCTTAAAGGCCAAACTGTGCTAGTTCATTTGAAATGAACATGCACGGTTCAACACCATATGCACGACCCGTGCTTATCTGCCAAACCATGCATGTGTAAATCTGTTTTGAACATGCACGGGTTACCACTAAAGCACGACCCGTGCTGAAGCTGTATACCCGAACAACATAATTCGAAGATTTATGCACGGTTTGATGTCTTAAGCACGAACCGTTCTTCAACTGCCAACCCGTGCTGATGCTGAAAAAGTGGGATTTGAGTGGAATGATCGAAGAATTGAAGGGCTTAATTGCAAAAACTGATTTCCCCACTTATCCACCATATAAATACCTTCTCATTTCAGATTTGAGACGAAGAAACCCTTTCCCCAAGAACTCTTCACTTTAATTTTGCCTCTTTTCATACTTTAGCTTGAGAATTCACTTTTGATTTCAATTTTGCTTATGAATTAGCATTGGGCTTTGTTTTATTAGAATAGTTTTAGCTTCGTATCCGATTACTTTTGCGTTTTGTGGAAGACCATTGGAGGAATCATGAATTAATGTTGGTTTTGGCTATTTCTTCTATTTTCATCAATCTATTGGTAATATCTTTTCATTTTAGCAAGATTCTCTTTAAATTCATTATGGGCTTTGTTATTTCTACCTTTAATTTCATTGTTATGTTGATTTTAGCCATGGGCTAAATCTTTCATGCTTTGGGTGTTTGAATTGCAATGGAAATTGATGTGATTATGACTTGATTGTCTCAAATTTGCTATGTGATTGGAGTATTGCTTCTATTGTGTTGTTTATCTTGATTAAATTGATTAGATGAATTGATTAGCTCTTAATTGGTGGGTAGATGCTTCAATGAGAGTTGGGTATTTACTTAATTGATTTTGTTGTGAAAGGTTTGCTTGATTAATTTGATTCTCATAGTAGTCTACACCGCCGAGAGGGGGTAGATGGCTTAGACGATGCATGATAGACATTAGGTTCTTTAATCGAGGATTAGGGTATTTAGTGAGAGGGGAATTATAGGGATTAGTAACCGTGTTGAACCTTCTTATAATTCCTTTGTGCCTGGGAAGTTGAGGGTGTATGGGTGTCAGCCTGAGGTTCAGGAGCCCTATATTGATTCCTGGGGGTGGGCCTCCTGTTCCTTCTTGGCCTGGGTGCATTGGGCTGAGTTTGATCCCGAGAAGGAGCAGCTCGGGCCTGACCTCTTGGCACTTGAGGTCTGGCCTGAGTGTTACTGGAGTCAGGTCTTCGTTGCCTTTCAGAGGCCACCTGGTTTGTCCTTCTTCTTTGAGAATTGGGACGCTCTTGATGGGCTCTGTGCCCTGTCTGAGGAGTCTGGACTTCAGTAGTCCTTGGCGTTGCCTGAGGCCTCCTCTGACTGGAGTTCCTTCCACCCTGAGCATTCCTGGACTGAGCCTGAGAAGTGCTAGGGACAGAATTCCTTCCAGTTTGAGGATTCCTAGGCTGAGCCTTGGAGTTCCCTCGATCTGTCTTCCTCGACTCAGGATGAGAAACCTTGACCTTTCCCTTAGGTTTTGGTCTTGGTTCCTCAGTCCTTTGCCTGACAGGTTCAGCAGGCATTTTCTCCTTCCCTTTGCCTTTATCCTGACGAGCAATACTTAAGCTATTGTCATCAGTTAGGGCAGGGACAAACTTCTTCTGAGAGTTGCTCCCTGAAGCACCTCTCTTCTTCTTGCCCTTTGGGTCTTTAGAGGCATTATAGCCTAACCCAGCTTTAGCACCATCAGTCAGCTGAGACAAACTTGTTAACTCATCAACCACTTGGGTAGATGTGTATAACTTCTTTAGCTTAACCTCAAGATGCCCATTTGTTTCTCTTAGGGCCTCAATTTCAGTGGTGTACCGAAGCACCAACTCTTCATGAGCTTTCTCTTTTGAGATCAGCTCAAGATCCCAAGTAGTTTGCTCAGCACAAAGACGAGCTTGCCACTCAGTTTCGAACATCACTCTTAGAGCAATTCGCTCAATCATCAGTTGTTCCTGAGCAAGGAACAGATCAGTATCACGAGTCTCAATCAGCGAGCTGATTACACCCTTCAGTCTTTCTACCTCCAGTGGAGCTTCATCATGCTTGTTCCGAGCATGAAGCAGCATGAGGGCTTCCTCAGTATCTCTTACTCTGAGAGACTCAGTTAACCGATCGTTCTCCCCACTCAGTTGTGCATTTACATCCACTGTGTGAGTATGAGTCTCCTACAGCCTTGAGAAGTCAACCATCAATTGCTCTAGGGCGAGCTGAAGGTCGAGTTCTCCTGCTGAATCTGAGCTAAGCTCAGGTGCGTGATCAGGAGAAGAGGCAGAAGAACATACCTCATCATCTGCCATCAGACAGAGGTCATCATACTCCTCATCGGAAAAGAGTTCAGGGGACCAGCGTCCTGGGCCATCTGAATCTGAGGAATCCTCAGCAAGCAATGCTTTCCGGTCTGATGCTCTGAGCTCTCTCTTGGCTCTCCGATCCTCTCGCTCATGAGCACTGAGCTTCGGACAATCATACTGATAATGTCCGGTCTTTTTGCAGTGGTAGCACTGATCTACATCAGAAGCAAATTTCTTGTTAGTGTACCTTTTATCAGATGACTCCTTCCTGCTCCCTGATGATCGTTCAGTTTTGGAGCTGGATCTTCTGGGCTCATCCTCTCTCCTCTTTTCATCTCTGCGCCGCTCAGGCTCATCACGATTTCTCTTGGAATCTGAACCTCTCCTTTCTTCTCTTCGGGGGCTCGATCTTTTGGGACTGGAGTACCTGCGATCACGACTGTCAGTATAAAATTTCTTATACCTTCCAAATCGAGAGTTTAGTTTCTTGAAACGCCGTGCCATCAGGCTGTACTCCAAGTCTAGCTCATCCTTGTTCATGTCCTTCAGAGACTTAGAGCCAGATCCAGCCTCAGGCTCAGGAGTAGCTTTAAGAGCCACGCTCTTTTCCTTTTCAGGAGTCTTCTCCCAACTAATTTCCTCACTGACAGCACTCTTCTTCTTGCTATTATCGAGGTCAAATTCCAGAGCCTTTAACTCTGAGAATAGGTGAGAGTGAGTAATGTTGGTAAGATTCTGAGTGTTCTTCAGCAAGATCACTCATGTGTCCCATCTTTCAGGGAGACAGTTATCCAGTCCGATTTGCTTAATCTGATCAGAATTAAGCGCGGACCTCTCCACTTCTTCATCTCCGGTAGCTGGAACAGGAACATTGCCAGCAACAGACCAGATCGTCTGAAGATTCCTCATGAATTTGATCGGTCCTTGCTCAATCACCAAAGGCATCTGATCATGGATAGAATAGAGATGTGCGAGTACCCTGAATTTCCAATAGTCATAATTATCAATAGAGAATTCAGGATGGTTGCCCTCGAGGCGTTTAGAGCCGGATGCCATGATATGCAGTTTTCAGAAACAAGATCTATTCAGTAGACCACCAAAAGTTTCTCGTCAGAAACTGTTGGTAAACAAAGTCAGTGGTCTTTTGAACCACTGCTCTGATACCACTTGTTGGTCCCGAAACGAGTACAGTTAGTGTATGGGGGGAATACACTGATATCAGATTTTTCTGAAAGACTCAGAAAAATGCTCTAACACACTCAGTCAGGGATTCCTGAATTACTCAGTATGTTGAAGGTCCACAGGGGCAGCAGGGACAGTTCAGTAACGAGTCAGATAAGCTGAGTGTGAGTAATGTGCTCGGAAGCTTAGTAGAGATAACAAACCTACTGACTGCTCGGAAGCGAGTCAGTTGGACTACTGTCACAGTGAGCTAGAGTACGTGCGGAAAGTGAGCCCTTAGTTTCTACTCGTTTTAGTTTCTGAACCCCGTCCTGGTGAAGAAACACAATGGGATGTGGAGACTCTGCATTGACTTCACGGACCTGAACAAAGCATGCCCGAAGGACAACTTCCCACTACCTCACATTGACCAGTTGGTGGACAGCACCGCAGGCCATGAGATGATGACATTCATGGATGCTTTTGCGGGCTATCACCAGATAGCTCTACACCCAGATGACCAGGAACACACGGCGTTCTACACCAACAAGAACATGTATTGCTGGGAAAGGATGCCGTTTGGACTCATCAACGCCGGAGCTACCTACCAAAGATTGGTGAACAAAATGTTTGACCAACACATTGGCGAATCCATGGAGGTGTACGTGGATGACATAGTTGTCAAGAGTTTGAGGAAGGAGGACCACTTAGACCACCTAAAACAGACCTTCGACATACTGCGCCACTACAACATGAAGTTGAACCCCAAAAAGACCAGCTTCGGCGTGCACTCTGGGAAGTTCCTGGGGCACCTAGTTAGCCAGCGTGGAATTAAGGTCAACCCAACACAGGTCCAATGCATAATCGAGATGGGTATACCCGATTCCGTCCAAAAAATTCTAAGACTAACTGGGTGCATGGCGGCCCTGAACAGATTCATCTCCAGGTCTGGCGACCGGAATCGTCCATTTTTCGAGGCAATTAAGGCAAACACACGGAGGTACAAAGAGGCGGCCAAAACCAACAAGCTCCACCTCAAAAACCACTTCGTCTGGACAAATGAATGCCAACGAGCCTTCGAAGATATCAAAACATACATGGCGGATACGCAGGTCCTATTGAAGCCGATACCTGGAGAGAAGCTGTATCTGTACCTAGCCGCATCGGAGGTGGCCATCAGCTCCGTCCTTGTCCGAGAAGAGGCGAAAACACACCTACCAGTGTACTACGTGAGCCAAGTCTTACATGAAGCTGACTTGCGGTACACCCCAACAGAGAAGTTGGCTTATGCACTGGTGATGAGTGTTAGAAAATTGAGGCCTTACTTCTTTGACCACCCAGTAGAGGTGCTAACAACGTTCCCACTACGTCAAATACTATAGCGCCCAGACACCGCCGGACGCCTGCTGAAATGGTCACTGGAGATCAGCCAATACGGTATAACCTACGCACCCCGAACAGCGATCAAGGGACAAGCACTTGCTGACTTCATCGTCGAGCTAACTTTCCCATAAGATCCGACGAGGGGGCGTATAGCTCCGTGGCATCTCTACGTGGACGGATCATCAACTAGCATAGCAGCAGGAGCCGGCGTGGTCCTGATCAGCCCAGACAGACAAGTCTTCACCTCCCCAATTCGGTTCGACTTTCAAGCAACCAACAACGAGGCGGAGTATGAAGCGTTGATAGCAGGACTTAGGCTATCATTAGCTGTGGGGGCAACCAATCTTCAAGTTTTCGGAGATTCCCAGCTAATAATATCCCAAGTCAGGGGGGAATATGAAGCAAAAGACCAGCAGATGATGACCTACCAGAAGATAGCCGCGCATCTGATCTCAATGTTTACACAAGTTTACATCAATCAGATACCGCGGCTAGAAAACACACAAGTAGATGCTCTAGCCCGACTAGCTACTAGCAACGGCGAAGCCGAATTCATGGAGGTTGTGATCACCACACTGAAAAACCCCTCGACGTCCGATTACAAGATGAATCAAACCTCGAGCGGGGGGCAGGAGGACAGTGAAGGTGGTGAAGATTGGTGCACTCCAATCCAAAAATACCTAACAGACTGAACAACCCCCGTGGACACCTGGGAAGCTAGCCGGTTAATAAAGCAAGCTGCCAGATATACGCTGCTGGATGGCCAACTCTATAAACGTGGATTCTCTCTACCCCTACTCAAATGCCTAACTAGGAAGCAGGGGTCCGAAGTGTTAGAAGAAATTCACGAAGGGATTTGTGGGAGTCACGCTGGGGGGCAAGCATTGGCATATAAGACGATCAGACAGGGCTACTACTGGCCCACTCTTCGCAAAGATGCCATCAGCTTCGCTCGAAGGTGCCAAAAGTGCCAACTTTTCGCACCTAACATCCACTCCCCAGCCAACCAGTTGAAGTCGGTGTTCAGCCCATGGCCTTTCGTGAAATGGGGAATCGACTTGATCGGCCCATTTCCACCTGGTAGAGGCAGTGTAAAGTTTGCTGTCGTAGCAGTAGACTACTACACTAAGTGGGCTGAGGCCGAAGCTCTCACAACCATAACCCAGGAAAGGATGATCGGCTTCATTTGGAAAAACCTGATCTGCAGATTTGGACTCCCGCAGTCGGTCATCACTGATAATGGAATGTAGTTCGACAGACAGAAGTTGAGGGACTTCTGCAGTTCATGGAACATCAGGAAGCACTACTCAACTCCATATCATCCCCAGTCGAACGGCCAGGTCGAGGCGGTGAACAAAATCTTGAAACACATATTGAAGCTCCGCCTCGAGGAAAAGAAAGGGAGCTGGGCAGACAAACTCCCGGAGGTTCTATGGTCTTATAGAACTTCCTATAGGGCCAGCACCGGGGAGACCCCATTTGCCCTAGCCTTCGGGACTGAAGCCGTAGTCCCGGTTGAAGTCCAGAACAAGACTTGGAAGGTGGTGGGGTATGATGAAGAAAAGAATGATGAAGCCTTGGCAGTAGAAAAAGATCTGATCGAAGAGACCAGAGCTTCGTCAGAAATGAAAAACGCCACCTACAAGCGCAGAGCGGAAAAATATTACAACTCTCAGGTCCGAGACTGAAAGTTCAAGGTCGGAGACCTGGTGTTAAAAAAGAAATTGATGGCCCCACCAGGTGTATTCGGTTCAAACTGGGAAGGACCATTCCGGGTCACCGCAGCCTGGCCGAACGGTACCTATGATCTAGAAGACGCAGAAGGCAAAGCTTCGTCATACACCTGGAGCTCGGCACATCTAAAAAAAGTTCTACCAATAGACTAGAATCCTGTAATAGACTAGTCGAAGGTTTGCATCAGAAATGTCGATGGCAACCGATGTAAATTACACCGCTATGAAAAGTCAGAAAAAATTCAGAAAAATTCCCCAAGTGTTTTGACCTGTGCAGCTCTCCAACCAGACGAGCTGCACCAGGTCACCCACTGCTCCAGATAGCTCGTCGAGCCCAGCTCGCCCACATGCTCAAAATTCCTTAATGTGCAAGGACCAAGGTCCCAAACGTTGTAATTAAATAGCTCGAAGGCAAAGGCCAAAGTGCCCGAGGTCGCGAAGGTACCCTCCTTAAAGGGTTGCTAAGCACCTACTGCCATAAGTTAGAAAAATTCACGAAAAAGATGAAAAAACGTCTGAGGCAAGGTTCATGAAACCCAATGGCCCAACGTGAATCATTCGAAGTGCAGTTCGCAGCCCTAAGTGGTCTAAGACGAACGATTCGCGGCCCTAAGTGGCGTAAGACGAAGAATACGCACTCTCAAAACAGAGGTACAATTCGTAGTCGTAAGTGACGTAAAACGAACGATTCGCTTCTCAAAGTAGAATAAGACGAACAATTATGTACCAGAAAAATAAACAAAAATGAGCTATTTAGAAAATTATAACGTAAAGGCACAAATACATAAAGGAAAAGAGTTGGACAAAAAAATGCTCGACTTCTATTCAAAAGATACTTAAGAAATTTTCAAGTCAAAAATATACTTGAAAAAATCCTAAGTATAAGTAGCAGTGCTGGCCACAAGGGCCGACCAACTAGCCATCTTTGAACTATAAAAAAGCTCCTTCTGGGCGAGCTGCACAAGCCCGGCGAGCTAAATCTACTTGAACAAAAAAAGCAAAGGCTACAAAAATGGAGCTCCTTCTGGGCGAGCTCCACAACCCGTCGACCTACTACAGGTTGGAAAGTAAAAACTAAACTAAGAAAGCAATAGTAAAGAAGGCCTAGGGCTCGGGGTCGGCGACCTCTGGAGTAGGGGCGACCTGGCGGATGGGCATGGCAAGCTCGACATCAGAAATGATGTTCCCGGAGAGTCCGCTTGTGCCGAGCTCGCTGATATTTATCATCGCATCCCCGCAGACCTCCTGCATCTGCTCCATTGTCGGCGGGGCCTCGCCTCCAGCATCCCCCTCGACACCTTCAGTCTCTTGGGCGAGGTCAGCAGTCAAGACCTGCTTCGTCTGGATAATGTTGAATTTTTGACGAGCAGCGTCAAGATTGATCCCATAGCCCGCGAGGTCTCCTATATTAGGCTCCGTGCCAGGGGGAATCGAGGACTTCTCCAGGCAATCCTCAAACTCGCTGACGAGGGCTTCCCACTCACTGTCATTGTTAATCCGCGCCCATTGGAAGGAACGGATAACCTCAGCAAAGCAGAGCACGAAGCCCTTGTCGGTGGCGACCACCTCGGTGAGCTCAAGTACCTCGGGTGTGATGGCTGTGTCAGAATGGCTCCTGAGCTCGGCGATCTCCAGAGCCTTAGCGGTGACCTCTTCGTGTAGCTTTCGGCACTCCTCTGAGTTCCCTCGGCTTTGATCACGGAGGAGCCCTACCTCAACCCGGGACAGGGCGAGCTCCTCCTCCCGAGTGGCGAGTGTCCGGTGAGCTTCCTCCAGCTTGGCCTGTTGTTGGCGGAGGTCGGCCTGCAGTTTTTCTGCTTTATTGATAGCAAGCCGCTCCGCCTCCAGTGAGGCCTTCGCCTTGGTCTCCGCCCTCGCGAGCTCCTCGAGGGCCTTTTTTCGCTCGTCGCCCACCTTGGTCAGCGCCTTCTTCGCATCATGGCGAGCTCTATCAGCGGCGGCGACATCATCGCCGACGAGCTGGGCCGCCGCCATCGCTGCACAGGCATAGTGCATAGCCAACCTCGCCTTGTCGGCGGGCTTCTGCCTCTCGATCATGCCGAGCTCCGAGGCGGAGAGGTACTTGGGGGCCTCAGTAAAAACCCGGTGAGCCGCCCCATCAGGAAGGTCCCTCGACAAGCTCAGGGCCTTACACCGCTCGGCGATATGGAGAGATTCAGGTTGCTGTGGGAACTCGGCGGGAGTATACCTACACAACACTCAAATCAGTCAGCAAAAATTATAGAAATTGCAAAGGCTTCCAACTTCAAAAGAGGTCGTCCACTTACCCAAACCTATTTGGATTGAGCCCAAGCAGGGTATCATCCCGAATAGGGACCCCGTAGGGAGGCGGCGAGGGCGCACTCTGAGGAGTTGGGGGCGCCTGAGAAGATTGGACAGCAAGGGCTCGCCCTGACCCTGCTGGGGTTGATCCGGAGCCGCCCTTGGTCCTAACTCATTTGGTGGGGCGAGCCTCTTCCTCACTCACCCGCGAGCCATCCCCCCGGTGGAGAGCTAGCCTCGTCTGCTGGGGCGGAGGGGGTTGGGTACCCCTTTCAGAATCCGAGCCTCGGCCCGCTCCCTTCTTGGTGGCGGCGACCTTCTCCTTTGTTTGGGGAGGCGCCGAGGTCCTTTGTGAACCCGAGCCTCGGCCTTATCAGCTGCCTTGGCGAGCTCGAGCTTTTTTGTGGCATCCAGGACCGCCCCCGAGGGGATACCTTCCCTCCCTGGGTGAGGCTTGCCCATCCTGAGCAGCCGAGCTAAGAAATAGTATGCTTCAGGAACTTTAACAGGTGGGAGCTCGGCAGTAGGACCTACACCTGCACAAGATGATCAAGTAGGTCAGGCGACCTCAATATACGGAGCAGCGAGCTGGCAGAACTTCAAAATGGAGAAGTGCAAAACCTTGAGCAGTGAGGTGGTGTGGTGAAGTGCCGGCGAGCCTGAGGCAGTGGTGTTGGCACAAGTGTTCGATCTCGCGATCCTTCTTCTCCCTCAAGCAACACACCGTCCGCACAAACTCGAAGCCAATCGAAACCTCCGGTTTCCCACAGCTCGACTTATGGCGCTTCAAACCTGCAAAAAGATAGATTATCTCAGTAATCTAATCCGACGCACACACACTAAGGTATGCCACCTACAGCTCGCCTCCCCATATGTCTCGGGAGTAGGGATACGCTCTCCACGACCATCAGAAGCTCGCCAATTCCCCCCGATAAAGAAGAACTGCTCCTTCCAATCCCGGATTTTGTTGGGGAGGTCGCCTAAAAATTTGCCCCCCGGGCGAGCTTGGAAGGAATAATATCTCTTCCCCTCCCTCACTTGTCTGATCACGATGAAGAGCTCGTTGATCTCCACCGTACTCAGCCGATTTTCATAGCCCTCGAGGCCGAAGACGGTCAGGGCTGCCAACAGATTGCTCCATGCGTTCGGAGTGAGTTGGGTAATGATGAGGCCCGTGTCCGCCAAAAACTGCCCAATGATGGGGTGGAGGGGAAGGGTGAGCCCCGCCTTCAAAGTGTGATAATTCATAGTTGTGAGCCCGGCAGGGGGGAGGTTGGCTCGTTCTTTCTCCTCAGTGGGATACATAAAAATGTCCAGCGGGATACGGAACCGCCTCCGAATATCCGGAAGGGCGAACTCGCTCATGATGCTCTCCACCCCATTGGCCTTAAGGTCAGACTTGCCAGCGGCTTTTCGAATCGGAGCTCGCCGGGGTAGGGGGAAGCTCGCCCCATGGGTTCTCACATATTTACCCCAGTCGAACTCATTCACGACCTCGGCAGAGACTTGATGTTCAGGGAGCTTGGGAAAGGGAAAGTCGATGAAACGGAGGTATTCATAAGTGACCTCCGTCCCCATATCCTCGCCGACCTCTTCGTCGACCTCGCGGGCCAGCTCGCCAGCAAGGTCGCCAGGCCCAACCTCAGCGACCTCCTCCCGGGCCCCAATCTCGGCGGCCTCCTCCTCAACAGGGGTCGCAGCTCCTCCGTGAGCTCGCTCTGAGTAATCCCAGAGTTCGCGGAGGGGCGATTCCTCACCGGAGCTAGTAGCTTGCTCGCTGGAGTCAGAGCGAACTGACCCCAAGAGCTCGCTACTGTTCGGGAAGGTTTCAGAGCTCGCCCCAGAGCTCGAAGAGAGGACCACATGTGCTTTTCGGGGGTTTGGAAGGTCATCAGTCATTTATCCTTTGCCCAGATCACGATGCGGGGGGGTACGGCTTGAAGAGTTCTCAGACATAATGTAGGCGTCCGAAAACAAGGAACAAGGAAGGAGAGAAAGGAGAAATCTGGATTTCTACCTTGGGAGACATTCGGAGGCGCGTCTGAAGCAGAGGGATGATCGCCAGAAATGTGCTCTGAGAAGTGAGGAAGCAAAAGTGAGGAAATTCCTCATTTCTGCCTATTTATAGACGCTGGGCGCGAGCTCGGAATTCCCAAAAGATCAGGGACCTTTTTGCAACGAATTTGAAAAGTTATCATTATTGTGGGCAGGAATCGAGACACCAAGTGACTTGCGTGACGCTTGGGATCCCGCATCGTGTCGGTTGAGGCGACCTCTGAGGCGCAGCTCGCCTACTAGCTCGGCACCCCCGGAAATAGTTCGCCAGACCTCAAGTTCTCCAGCTCGCCCACACATTGAACAAAGTCATGATGCGCGCGAGCTGGGGGGTAAATGTTGATATGGCGAACTAATACGTCGGTTTCAGAAATAATCCCCAAGGTTTGCCAGGTCTCCAGAGCCCATCCGAGCTGGGGAAGGATCAGAGCTCGCCCGCCTGTGGAAGGCCCAGAGCTCGCCCGACTGTTGTACATCACTGTGCGATACTCTGGAATCTGGTCAAGGCTCGGGAGCTCGCCCTTTGTCAGCAGAACCCCGGTGGCGCACTCTTTTTCCCTCCGTCCGGTTTATCCACAAGGGTGGTTTACGGCGAGGTTTTTAATGAGGCCCATCTAGTCTAAGGCATAGTAGTAGGATGAGGCGTGATAGGGGAAACAGTGTGAGAGATCAAGATGAGGGTAAGGAACCCTCGTCAACACCGGAAGCCACATAGGCTCGTAAGGTGCCGTCTCACACTTGCACACCTATAAATAAGACCTCTCTTATACTATTCACACGATTCTCACATTTCACACAATCAATACAATCTTCATTGCAATATTTCTCTCTCTAAACTCTCTACTCTCCCTCCCCAAGAACATAAAATCATAAGATTATTGTTTGGTAGAATTAATCCGTCGTAAAGCCACATAAACGAACACAATCAGTAAATTCTACCAACAACTACGACTCGCGGAGGTCGTGGAGCGTTGCTCTTCGGGGGAGCTCGGTGTGAGGTCTTCCCTTCGACCTGGTCCTGGGCGCCCTCCTTCCACCTCCGGGTGTTCGCAGAGGTCTGTTCCTTAGTCATTTTGGGGTTTTGCAGGGGGTAGCTCGCCGAAGGTCGCCGAGGTAGGTCGCCGAGGACACGGTCTCCGGCCAGGATGACTTTTGGCGGGTTTTCGTCTAGCGTTACGTGCAACGAATTATCCGAAATTTGGTTTATTCGTGTACACGTGTGAGTTTGAAAACTTTTTCCGGGCAGAAACTATGGATCTGGAAATTTGGGTTTTTACCCGAAAATTCAGGTTTTCGTTCAAGGGAAGAGAGTATGTGTGTATCTTCAAGTGTTCTTGAGTTTTGTCAAGAACACCTTCAAATCTTCAAACCTTCAACAAACCCTAATTTTTACTCTCGGATTTTTGGTTCAATAGACCCTCCTTCTAGCACCAAATTGTTGATAGAATTTACTAATCGTGTTTGTTTATGTGGCTTTATAACGTATTAATTCTACCAAACAATAATCTAAGATTTATGTTCTTAGTGTTCTTGAGGGATGAATATAGAGAGAGAAAGTGGAAAGCTTAGAGAGAGAAAATATTTGTGTATTATGATTGGATTGATAATGGAATTGTGTAATAGTTACAAGAGATGTCATATTTATAGGCGTGCGAGTGTGAGGTAGCACCTTACAAGCCTATTTGGCTTCCGGTGTTGACGAAGGTCCGTAACCTTCATCTTGGTCCCTCACCCTGCTCCCTTTACAATGCCTCATTCTACTACACACACTTGTCCTATTTATATATCCGCTATTTGGATTCCTTGACTGGGCGAACTCCTTTGCCTTGTGCGGATTTCGCGGACGGCGCAGCAATGGACTTCGGCGAGGTCTCCTCAGGTCGGGGCGAGCTCCCTCGAGGCGGGGTAGCTCGCCCCTAGTCTTCCTCTCCTGGTGTTTCCAACCTCCGACCTAGGTCTATTGGGAGCTTAGGCGAGGTCCTTACCCACCTCGCCGAGCTCCCTTATGTTGGTCTCGGTCTGGGTTGGCGACGTGGCTCTCCTGCGAGCTGGCGACCTCCCGGGCCTTAATTGTAGGTTAGCTTGCCTTATCAACAATTATGATTAATGTGTGGTTTTGAGTTGAGAATATGTGATTCATTGGCTTTAATGTGCTAGCAAATTTTAATTTACCACTTTTCCAAACTTTATTAGGATTTACAATCCGAAAAAGTTTGGGGGGTGTGTTCATGTTAAATTTTTCTTAATTTGCTATCATATTTGATTGGTATTCATGGTATATTTTGAGTATGATGTGAGTTATGTAGGAAAAGTACAAGAAAAAGGGTGAAAAAATAAAAATATTTCGAAGTAGGGGAGTAAAGGCCCAGATCGGCAGCACCTCTACTAGCGATCGGCAGGACCCTAGCCTGGGATCTCGCGGATGCTGCCTGGAGCGGCAGCGAGGAGCTCGCACAAGCTCACGCGCGAGTGCATTCGGCAACAAGAAAGAAGAGGTTCGGCAGGTTGCAATTCCGTCCAAACACGCCGCCGAACAACGCGATCAGCAGCTAGCATGTAGGGGATCGCGCGACGTGTATGGAAGTCCGATTTTTGACCTATTTGGGTCAAACTTTGAACACAATTTCCAAGGTAAGCCCACTAATCCTCTTTCCTTTTAAATACACTTTTTCACACACAAACACACACTCAAAATTCTTGTTCTCTCTCAAAACTTACGAAAGAAAGAAAAAAAGGAAGAAGAAAAAAAAAATTACTTCTCAAGTTTTCGACCTCTTCTCGTTAAATCCTTCTACAGGTATGTTCCTTTCACTCTCCTCTACCCAATTCTTGTAAAATTGAAGAGAATCCATGGTGACATTGCCTAGAATTAAAAATTGAATATCTAGGGTTCTTGAGCATGAAATTGGGGATTTTCGATTTTATTGAGTTTTTGTGCAATTGATGATGCATATATGCTACATTGTTGATGGGAAATCATTTAGGAACCCAATTGCATGCCAATTTTGTGTATTTTGGACTTAATTGAGGATTGAAATTTTGGGGGTACGCATAGTGATGAATTTTGGGAAATTTTATACAATATTTGGATTGTCAAGATATTGTTGTGTTAATTGTTAATGGGTATGAGTATATTGATGCTAGGTTGAGTTAATGATGTTAATTTACCTATGATTTTTGCTTATTGGAGGTTTCATGCATATATGGCATTGGCATGACTATTATTTGCATAATTTCCTTTGATTCTAGAATAGGACCCATTGTGTTCAATCTTAGCATGCTTGTTGAGTAAAGAGTGATTTGGCATGAATATATTTTGCTTAAGTTCCTATCTTGAGAGCCCCACCCTATGTGCATTTGGGAAATGATTTTCTAGTTCATCATATACTTTGTTGTTCACATATGGTATTTTGTAGGAATGACTAGGAAAGGAAAAGGAAAAGCTTCAAGTTCCAATACAAATGAGAAGTGGAATGATCCCACTGTAGAAGAAGCATGTCAAGTAAAGTGTGGAGATAAACCATCAAATCATGAACTCTATTTCGGAGATAATGATACGTATTTCAAATTGTTTGCAAAAGTGAAGAATGTAGAGTTCTATACGGGAAAATATTATGATAAGAGAACCACCACACTTTGCAATTTTGGTGAAGATGTAGAATAGTTGTTCGAAAGGATTGGTTGGAAAGATCTACTCTCCATGGAGTTCTATGGGTATTCCGAAGTGGCATGCATTGAAGTCTTGAGCACATTAGTAGTGGTGGAGATTGATGGAGTTCCTACCAAGGCCAAGTTTCGGTTTAAAAATGAGGACTACGTCTTGACCACCGATCAAATCAACCAAATCTTTGGTTGTGTGGAGAAAGTTCCTAGGCACCACTTCTACTCTTGGGAGAAATTCACTCGAGCTCAAGAGACATTGAACTTGATTAGTAAAGATGGAGGTGAGTATGTAGCCCAAAGTTCTAAGGCATCTCTCCTTGCGAATCCTATCTTGTTTTATGCGCACAAGGTGCTAGCAAACACTGCTTTTGCTAGGATCGAGGGGAGTAGAGTTCGGGGTGAAGAGTTGTTTATTCTCAATTCCATGTTGACATCCAAGAGAGCTAATTTTGGCGCTTATCTTTCGAAGAATCTTAGCCACCAAGCCACGAGGGCAAATTGTTGTTATGGTGGATTGATCACATTCACATACAAAAGGTAAGTCCAACAAGGAATAGAGAGGTTATTGCACCCGAGCTCGTTGATTTGACCTTCTTGATCAACACAAAAATTTTCAAGAAGAAGGGAAATGTCATTTGCATCATAGTGACAAACTCAAAAGACCTTTTCCCTTTACTCGATTATGATCTCCTTACAGTGACAAAAAGGGAAAATTTGTTGCTTAACTCCCCTTTGCACTTGCAAATCAAAGAGGAATTTAATCGACGGGCGTTTAAGAGAACAAGGGATGAATCAAGCTCCCAACCCCAAGAGGATGCGCAAGAAGAGGAACATGAGCCGATGCAAGAGGAGTACTATAATCAAGAGGGTGGACATGTTTTTGAGGGACTGACTTATAATGAATGGGGCCATGAGGTAAGGTCGTTGAGGATGGATGTGGACGATCTTAGGAATGATTACTCGTTCCTTCGATCGGACATGACGAGGTTAACCGATAGTTATCATCTTCTCAACAATACGGTGGACTCCATCAACAGGAATGTGAACACTATGTCCAACAATATGGAAGAGATCCTCGATGCACATGGGGCTATGATGCAGTGGCACATCAGCGAGCGGCACTTTACTCATCCTCGTTATCCTCCTTCGTGAAGTGATGATTTTGATCTAACTTCATAAGGATGGGTAACATTCTCTTACCTCTATCATGTTTCTATCCCGAATTTTTTCTAGTTTAATTGTTTGAATTGACATTGTTATGATTCATAATTTATTTGTAGGAGTTTAATTTGTTGGATGATGCTTTATCTTTTGGTTTTGATTTGATGATACTTTTTGTGATGGATTATTTGATTTGGATCTTATTGCTTATGATGCTATTTTGTTTGAGCTATATTCTTGTGCATTGCTTGATATTGTCTCCACTTCTTTGCCAAACTTTTTAGACCTATGGTCCAAAAAAGTTTGGAGGGTGTGATCGTTTTGTCATTTTCTTCGCAATGCTATTATTATATTGATTTTTAGTGCTTCTATGATGTTTTAGACCATATGCTTAGGTTGAGGCCTTGTTTTGCTTGTTATTTTGGCCATATTGTTACTTGCTTTGAGTGGTGAATGCATGAGATATACTTATTGTTGTGTGGATGAGTTGAAAGTTTTGATTAGTGTAGTGGATTTATTTCTCGATTCTTGTCTTATCTTTGACACTTTTGATTTCATGATTCTTGAGATTTTAATTACATGAGCATTTTTTATATGATATGAGTCTTGATCACCATAACCCGTGAGATTTGAGCCATATATGCCCGTTTCAATTTCGAATGGATGATATTCTTTGATGTGAGTTCCACACATGTGCATTATACTATAGAACTTGACTTTAGTCTTATTTGAGGCTACATTAGATAAGGATTTCACATGATATAATATGAGGCATTTTCTTTGATCTATATTGAGCCACTTAGCCCTATGAGCCTACCAATGATATTGATATCCTTTGCTACCCATGTTGTGCTTATAATCCTTTCATTTGGCTAACCACACTTTAAGTCATTTTCCTTCCTTTTTGGAACTCTCTTGTACTTATGATTAGTAGAGTGAAAAGAAGGAAGGAAGATTGGTGATATGATGAAGAAATTGGTGGCCAAGGTTGAAAGATATTCATGAATGCATGGATTGTTATGAAAAGAAGGTTCAAAGGCAAATGCTTGTAAGAAATTGAAAAAGGTTGACTTTTTGAAAAATTATGGTCAAGTCTGACTCTAGTGTTGTGAGTAAGTTCACAATTTTGCAAAAAGGGAAGAATGATTCTTTGAAGTGTGATTTTGGAGCATGAAGAGCATGTGTACAATTGCATGAAGAGGTGAATGATCTCTACTTTGATTCCTTCTATGCTTTACTAATTATACTTAGTCACTTTTACCCATATGTTCCTTCCCTACCAAAGAGCCAACACTACAACCTTTAAAAGTCCTCATTGATGTGTGATTGATTTGTCATTACAAGTGGTGGAGAATGTAGACTTGTGTCAAGCTTATGGTAGTATGTGTATATGGTGTGATGTATGAGTGAGCCTAAACACTTGAGGGTTGAGCTAAACACTTATCTTGTGAGGATCATAACTCATTGATTTGACATTATGCTAATTGATTTGATCTTGATAGATGATTGGATGATCTTGTATATTAGATTTTCTAGACATTGAGTGATGATTCTATGGCATTGATCTTGTGATTGATGCTTCATACATACAATTATTCCCCTATCTTATCGCTTCGTTGCTCGAGGCCGAGCAACAATCTAGTTTGAGGGTGTGATTAGGGTCATAATTGCATGTTTTTGCATCCATTTCTATATGGTTTTGATGTGCTTATGTTCATATTTGACCCTAAAATGATATACTTTGTGCATTTAACCCTTTTTGGCTAGAAAGTTGTGATTATAGGTGGAACGAGAAAATAAGAAAGAAACGAGCAAGATTGAGAAAAGACTGGATTTTTGGAGTCAAGCCAATGGAAGTAATTATTATTCCATGATGAAGAGCTTGAAGAGAGGGTCGCAACGAAAGAAGAATCGGGTCTATCGGAGTCCTAGAACTCAAGATATGACGAAAACGAGGAGAGTCGATCATGACCCGAGCTAAGGAGTGGGATCGGCAGCAAGTCTTCTCAGATCGGCAGCACCTAAGGTTACGATCGCGCGCCAAATCCCTGGAGCGGCAGCCGAAGGCTCGCGCGAGCACAATCGGCAGGGTCCATGACTGGGCTCGGCAGCTTGCAAATTCGCGCGATCCCGCTGCCGATCACAATCGGCAGCCACCAAGCTCACGTTCGGCAGCAGTGTTAAAAGTCAGAATTTTCAGGGCTATTTTCATGTATTCGCGCATTTAATGAAGGGCACTTTGGACTAAACATTGTGGGCACTATAAATACTCCAAGGATCAGATTTTCAAGGCATCAATTCCATATCCAAGTCATAATTGGAAGTTCTTAGATTAGATTAGAGAGAGAAAGGTAGTTACTAGTTGGGTTTTTAAGATTTCTTCTTACGATTTCGTCTATAACTTTTGATCTACAGCTTGGATCGTTGATTCGTTTATTCCTGCATTCTCGTCTCGACTAGAGCTACGTTTCTACCGATCGAATTTCATTTTCTATTGTCGGATTGTTAGATAGCATTTTAGAGGTAATTTGTATCTTTTCAATTTCCATTGTAATAGGTAATCCTTCTACATTTCTTGTATAATGATGATTGTTTCTAGCTTAATTGTTCTTTTGTTTACCAAATTAGCCATGGGCTAATTCCTTTATGTGTTGGTGTATGACTCATATGGAGTAATGTGGTGATCATGTTTATCTTTTGAATGCTATGAGTTGTTGTATGAATGTTTGGTATGCATAATTGATTTCTAGGGCCACTAGAGAGTTAGTCTCATACGAGAGTAGAGCTATTTTCCTAAATCTTCTTGTATTAAGGCCAATGCATGCTAAGTGTTTGCTAAAATTCCTAAGATAGTGAGAATTATCATTAGTGAATTGGAAAGACAATTAGAGGCTTTGATGTGTATCTAGGGAGACCTTTTTGCATGTCAGAGTGGCTAGCCGATTGATTGTACAATACATCATTCATGATTAAGGGATACTTCACCATGTGAAACATAGGCTAGTACACTAGCACATATCTCTCACATTTGCTCACTTTGCAACCCAAGATGATAGGTAGTTTACTCTTTTGACGCATTAGTAGCCAATAGATACCTTTCCTCTTTATTGCTTTGTTAGCTTTCCAATTGAAACAACAAGTTTTCCTTACAAGACCCCCTCTCCTTTGGGTTCGATAAATATTAAACTTGGTCAATCTTGCCACGACAATAGCGAACACGTACACTTGCGTGAGGACACATTTCCATTGAACAGTAACACAAATTGAGGAGCAAATATGTGTTACTATTAGAGCAAATGTGTATTACAATCTTATAAAAAAAATGTTATTTTGCATATATTCATTTATTTTTATAGAATAAATAATTTTTAACATAATATAATAGAAAAATCATGTGTGTTACTATAAAAAAACATATTGGTTTTTCATAAATATTTTTTATTTGTATAGAAATAATTATTTTTTATTTGTATAGAAATAATTATTTTTTATATAATAACACATATAAAATAGTAAAAAGGTGATTTAACATATGAATCAATATACCTAGATTTAAAGGAATGATGATTAAATTAAAAAGAACATATTTATTATTATAAAAGTACATTTTCTTTTTCTATAACACATATTTGCCCATATCGTAACATAAATTGAGGAGCAGATGTGTGTTACTATTAGAACAAATGTGTGTTACAATCTTATGAATTTTTTTTCTTTTTATATATATTCATTTATTTTTATATAATAAATAATTTTTTATATAATACAAAAGCAAAGTGTGTGTTACTATGAGAAAATATATTGTTTTCTCATAAATATTTATGAAAAAATATTATATTTTTTAGAGTAACACATATTTTTTTATTGGACTGTATGAAAAAATGTTACTTCTCCAAAAACAAATGAATATATGTAAAACAAATAATATTTAAACTGATTGTAATACACATTTTGTCTATTAGTAACATGTATTTATCCAAATTATAACATACTTGGGAGCGAAAAAATCTGGAATTATAATTGCAAAAATTTTGAAAAAAATAGACCAATTCCGACCCAACCCAATTAAAGATCCGTGAATTTTTAATATGGTATATTTTATACCGTGAAATATTTCTCATAAGTGTGTCTCGATTTGAAAAGTCTAATTTGGTTGAATAAAGAATAAATAAATAAATAATAGCTAATGCTCCAGCCAACGGTACGTCATACGTGGCGAATTATAATTGGGTGGAAGATTCTGGAAACACCAAAACTTTCCGGTCGGACTCGGGAAATCTCTTTTCCCTCTCACCGCCCTCTATAAAAACTGAAAATCCTTTCTCTAATTGACGTTGGAATAAAACGCTTTAAGAGACTACTTTTCTGGATCTTTCTCGGTCTTCGGGTAAACCGCGCTGTTTAGATTCTTCTCACCCTTGCTATTTTATTTTTTTTAATTATCAATCAATTAAATTATTGATTATAATTTTCTTCCTCTGAAATTCTTAGCAATTCCGCCTTTTTCTTCAATAATTCCGTCTTGTAACGATACTTTTTGAGGTTTTTTTTTTTTATTATTATTATTCACGCAATCGTTGCGTCAAAAATTGTTGGTAAGGTTGGATCTGAGTTACCCGGATGTATTTCCCCGCTTTTGTGTTTTAATCCTTCTTATATAAAATGGAATCCTCGGTTGACGAAATTAACAATGACGAGCTACGAGGAGTTGATAGATATTTTATTGAAGAGGCTGTTGTATATCTAGAGAAATTTGTTACTTCCTGAATAATGCGTTTTGTTTCGGTATAATAATATTTGAATGGTGGTGGGTGATTATTGTAAGATCTGTTTTATTTTTTGGACTTGTTATGATTTGGTCCGGCCGTTTCTATAAAAATAAAATAATAAATTCCTCATATTTTTCTTAATCGCATTAATAATGCTATTATGAATGCGCCTGTGATCTAGTATCAGAATCATTCAAGACATTTCCTTCCATTCTGACTGGGTGATGCTTGGTTCTTTTGTGTGTGTTCATTGACGAAATATATTTTCTGAGTGGGTATATCGTCGTTCTTACTTTTTTGTGCCACACCATTGCATGTATAGCGGGAAAGAATTGAGTGAATGCTCAAATATTTTATATCTGCTGATACAAAAATGTTGCAACTGGTTGAAGAAACCGATTGTACAGGGGTGTATCAATTGATGATACTGTAAATCAGTGAAATAATTTTTGAAACCAGTTAGTGAGGTTAATTTAAGTGCTTTGTTCCTGACAACCAGTATTTTCTTAGGTTTTATGAGAACCTCTGGGATTGTTATGGTGCTCACAGTTCTTCTTTTAGGACGGAATTTGTCTTCATGATGTCGTCTGATTATTCCTTAGCATCTGTCGTTATTTGGCTTCTTAATGAGCAGTATCTTCAGAATTGTGATCTCAATGTTTTTTCTTTTGTAGGCCAGCCTTTCATCTAATCTAAATATAGAGGCTTGCTCTTTCCTCCATCGCTTCTCTGATTGATCTGGTGAAGATGGCAGAGGTAGACCTAACTACTTTAATGCTCAACTCATAAAAAGATGTCATGCTAATGTAACAAAAATGGAGAATTTATAGAACGGTTTACATATTAGCTTACGGATTTTGTATTGTTGCAGGATGGTTTCAAGGTCTCCTTGAATGTGTATGACTTAAGCCAGGGCCTAGCCAGACAACTGTCTACAACATTTTTGGGGAAGGCTATCGAAGGCATATGGTAGTAGGGGTTGTAAAAGTTTATTGTTTAGAATACTGAATAATGCGGGCATGCCCTGATGGTGTTTTGAAAAAAAAAAAAAAAAACTTTACATTGCAGGCATACAGGGGTGGTGGTATATGATACCGAATACTATTTTGGAGGTGGTATTCAAAGCGCTCCAGTCGGAACAACACCGTATGGGACTCCAATTCGTGTTGTAGATCTTGGTGTGACACATGTGCCTAAGGATGTATTTGAGATGTACTTACAAGAGATCGGTCCACGCTACACGGCTGAAACTTACAGTCTGATGACTCATAACTGCAACAATTTTAGTAGCGAGGTTGCCCAGTTTCTGGTTGGTGCTTCAATACCGGACTACATTTTGAATCTCCCAAATGAAATTATTAGCAGCCCCATGGGCGCTCTCATAAGTAAGTCAAAAAGTGATGCTCTCTATTTTCAGTGTTAGGATTATGGTTTCCGTTTCCCTGTGGAAATCAGTGACCAAATGTTGTTGATACATGAGGCAAGTTTTGTTTATGGCTAGCAAGCAAATGAGAAAGATGATAATAATCAGACAGATTATTTAAGTAAAATAGAAGAGATTTGATGATAACTGTTATTTTGATGGTGCAGTGCCTATGATACAGCAATTAGAGAGTACATTAAGAGCTGGTGCCGTACCACAGGCACCTCAGTTCAAACCGTCTGCCGCAGTTAACTCCACCACTAGCAGCAAGGATGATGATGGTGGTAAACCTGATGAAGGAGAGAGCGAGAAGAAAAGTGTACCTGGAGACCCACTTGGAGAGGCTAGAAGCAAAGTTCAAGAGGAGATTAGTCGCGAGTTTGCTGCAATCATGGCTACTGGTACGTTGCGTGCAAGTGAGGCTGCGGCATTGGCAACTCGCAGAGTAATGCAAAGGCATGGCCACACGACTAATACTGCACAAAGCTAGCCATTATTGGTTTAAATCATTTGATATGGATTTTTTTGTTAATTGCGACTTGGTTCTTGCTTCGAGTTCAATATGATGGATGATTTATTTGTTGAGTATGAAAAATGATGTTCGGTGAAGTGTGAAACTGATTTGCGTGTCAGCAGTAGATATTTGCTTAGTAAAATAAGATGTTACATAACAGGCAATTTAACAAATAATTTGAAATAGCGAGCGAGGATCATGGTAGGGTAGTCTTTTTATAAAATATTAGCTATTGTGGATTAGTAATTAGTTAAGTCTATTGAACTTTTAATCAAATAGACTTTAGGGGTTACTAGGTTATATTCTTATAATAATACCTGTAATAATAATAACAAGTGTATGGGGGGAATACACTTGTGAATATAGATTTTTCAAAAGATATAGTTTTTCAGCGGACTAAAAAGCACAGGTGACCTGATAACACAATTAGCGGACTGTTAAGGTCTCCTGATAGGTAACCTGAGTTTTTTTATCAAAGTACGAATTTAGCAACAGATTAAGTGTAAATCCCTCTTCAAAGATTTTATCTACTCACACAGAGGATTAAGAGTGGTTCGGAGTTAAACTCTTTTACATCCACTTTTCTTGATTTAACAGGAGAATTCTTTAACCTCAGGAATTCTTTGTTTTGGAGTGCCAAGGTGCACTGATCAAGAACAACTCCTCTTGATCACTAGAATTATCTCTGAGTCCTAGTTCTCTCTAGATTTCAGACTGAGATAATCACTCAGCTTACTTTCTGACCACTCTTAGCCTTGAACCTTTTACAGTATGAGGGCTTTGAGTATTCCAACTATGGTTGAGGTAACCCTTTACAATGTAGATCAGATTCTAGGTAAGGTTATCTCAGTAGGCTTCTAAGAATATTACAATGTGAGCCTAAATACAGTGTTGCGTTCTAAACAAAGTAAGCACTTGTGAAACAAGAGTAATTTCGAGTGCTTGAGAGTGATGAACTTTAGAGAGCTTTAAATCTGATGAGCTTGATTGTTTCCCGTACTTAGCTTCTTCTTCAACTTCTGTATTTATAGCCATAATATGAAAGACTACCGTTGGAGAGATAATTTCAAATTATGCTATTTTGGTAGTCCAACGTTCTTCAAAATCTTTCTCAGATTTTGGGATGGTCAAATATGTTAATCTTTGTAGTTCAACGTTCTTCAAGATCTTCTTCAGATTTTGGATAGTCAACTCTAAGCATTAATGGTTGAGAGTTCATTAAATGTTTGCTTACAGTTAATGCATCCGCCTTTGAAAAGTGTGTCATCCTAGGTTGCTGGTTACTTTTGAACATAGTACCGACAGGCCAGTCTTTTGTGTCAGGTTTGTACATAGTTGGCATCTTCTCATTGGTCTATCTTTAATTGTTCCTCAGTCCAGTCAAACAGTTATATTAAAATCCTCTGTCTTTTCATCAGGTGACTTGGATTCCTTTTGTTGCATTTAACACTTCATTTATGTGTTGCAACTGCCTTTATTAATACTGAAGTTCACTTAATGAATCAGGCTGCTTGTCTTCAGGGGAGTTCTTCAGGCTGATTGAACTTAGTCTTCTCAGGTGCATCACCCAGAAGGTGGGTGTATCTGCCAATCCTTTATCAGGCAAGTCTGGCTAGATCAGGCTAGTTTTGTCCAGAGTAGCCTGACTTCTGCAAACCCATTTTTCTAAGTTTCTGACTTAGTCTCCTAACAGTTAGACTATTTTTTCTAAGTCTTAATACTTTTTAGTACATCAGGGGAGACTTTGGGATTTTATCAAAACATTTTATTAATCATTTCCCAACAATTTACCCCTTTTTTATAAGACCAAAGACCTAATCTGTCTAACTCTTATTAGTGGACTTATACTTAGAAAATTTTGAATCTAAAGATTCCCCCTTAGTGAGTACTTGCAGGTTAGTTAGGCAGTTTATATATTACATAGAAATATTGCAGAGGCCTAACAGATAATGAGGTATTATCTTGGGCTCAAAAGGAGTAGATATTTCCATTAAGTAAGGAATGATTACAATTTACAAAAGTTTTAGACTGTAATCAGAAGGTGATACTACCCTGCCCAATGACAAAACAAAAATTAAAGATAAAACTTTTTCTTCTCTCCTTTTCCTTCAGACTTTTCTTCATAACCTGATCCCCTTAGACTTCTTCACAGACTGGCAAATGTTGGCTCCAAACCATATTGGTTGAACACCCTCTTCTTCAGTTCCATCTTCTTCTTCTTCATAACTTCCATGATATGTCCCTTTAAGTCGAGTTGTTCACATATCAAAAGCCATTCTCCCAAGATCTCCTGCATCTTCACCTCTCCACTTGCATCTACTGGAGAAACAAAGAGAATGGGTCCAGGGGCCTTGAAAGGTTCTCCACCACTATATTCTTCCCAAGCATTCAGTACCCTGGGGTAGACTTCAGGCCAGTTGTCTACCATCTTCTGATGGAATACATCATCAGCTTCCACTCCCTCAAATTCACTAGTGACATAGTAGGAGTATACAAACTCCCTCTTGATTTCCTCCCATTGATCATTGAGATCTTTGGGAATCCAAGGATCTATGTGTGGGAATTTGGCAACTGGTTCACTCACCTGAGCTTGATTTCTCTTAGCTTTCATCCTCCAGTAGGAGTTTCTGGGTCTTTTGGGTGGTGGAGGTTTCATTATCTGACCACTCTCAATAAGTTTCCTTTTCTCCTCAGCCTTCTGCCGATTATGCTCATCTAGGGTCTGGCCTGTCTTCACAGCTTGAGCCAGGGGATTTAGAGTTGGTGCCCTGAACAATTCTTTAGTGGACTGAACCTGGACAACTTTGGATAATGGTGGTGGGTTCTCCACAGGCAATTCTCTTACTTCCTCCTCTTCATCTTGAGTTACCAACATTCTTCTTTTCTTGGTAGCCTGAGTATCAGATGACCCACTGCCTTGGGCATTTCTCTGTCTTTTCTCTTTTAGAATCTAATCTCTGGCCTTGGACAGTCATGTCTCACTGCCTTTGTCAGCAGACCCTTTCCTCTTTTCATGAGCTGTTGCCAGCTCACCTTCCTTCACAAGAGAATCAATCTCTTCTCCGACTTCAGAAACAAGTTTTTCAGGATCAGGTCCCTTTGATCCAACAACCGGTCCACCCAAAGGTCTTTCCTCCTCACTCTTTTCCCCCCTTCTTGCTGGCTTTACTAGAAAGTCCAGCAAGAGCGACAGAGTGTCTGGCGATGTCCTGTTCCACTACCCTGAAGTGTGTGAGACAGTGTTCAGTCTCCTCATCAAGAGCCTTTAGATGATAGGAAGCATCCACTCCAATGTCTGTAAAAGGCTTTAATTTTTCTTCAATAATCGGATTTGTAGCAGCCTGAGTGGGTAGCACTAAAAGTGCTTGCCTAACCTGAACCTCTACCTCTGCCTTCAGGGCAGCTTCTCTCCTGGTTAGATACTCATCCATCCTATCAATCAGACCACCAGCCACAACATTAGTGGTGGCATGAATCTTTCTCTTTCTTCCACATTCTCCTGCCTAACTGCAACAATAGCCTGTTCATTAGCCTGCCTATCCTTGTCAATATTTTCTTTTAACCTATCAATCTTTCTGGTTAAGGTCATCTCCATCTTGTCCATGTTGGCTGATAAGTTGGTGATGAGTGCAAGATTGGATCCTTGCAATGGATCAAGATGATCATCAATAACAACAGTTTCAATAGATTGTTCCTCCTGGAGTGTTTCAAGAATTTCCATATTCCCAGTCAGAGTTGCAATTTCCTCTCTTTCATTCTTCAGGTCAACACCAGCTTGAACCACAGTCTGAATCACTCCTTCAATCTGAGCTATAGGAGTTTCATCAGGGGAGAGTACCACTGCCTTCTCCGTGTTCTGAGGATCAGGTTGGTTAGGGGTAACCTGACCCTCAGTAGCCTGTGCTTTTCTAGTCTCCTGACTATCAGTCACCTGAGAGGTCTCCTGTTTCTCAATAGTTTGTTCCTCAGAAGGTGGATTAACTCCTACAGCCCCTTCTCAACCTTCCCTATCTCCTTCCTCTCATGAAACATCCTTAGGCCCTTCTAACATTCTGGCCTCTTCCAGCTTCTTGGTGTTGGTCCAGAAATGAGTAAAGTAGTGTATGGGGGGAATACACTGATGTCAGATTTTTTCGAATACTCAGAAAAATGCTCTTACACACTCAGTCAGGAAGATCCTGGTAACACTCACTTAAGCTGATAGTCCGCAGGGGCAGCAGGGACAAGTCAGCAAGGAGTCAGATAGGCCGAGTATGAGTTTTGTGCTCAGAAGCTCAGTAGAGATAACAAACCTACTGACCGCTCGGAAGCAAGTCAGTTGGACTACTATCTCAGTAAACTAGAGTACGTGCGGAATGTGAGCCCTTAGTTTCTACTCGTTTTAGTTTCTGAAAATGTTTTCTCTGACTTTGCTTAGAAAAGGGTGGTTAAGGCGAGTGCACAATTTTAAAGGTCAGGATGATTGATTCAGCCTGAAGATCAAAGCAATGCAAGTATGCTCAGTTTATAATGGATGACAATATAATCCTGAGCAAGAATGTAAATCAGCACACAAGGGGCTTTTTAACGTGGTTCAGAGATAACCAACTCCTACGTCCACGGCGTGATTTAACCGGAAGTGATCCTCTTCCACTGAGGATCATAACTTGATTTTTACGTGTCAAGGGACACGAGTAGCTTCCTTCCTCTCTAAGGAACTTATCCCCTGGGTGGTTTTACAAGTCCCAGTCCTTCTAACCAACCTTCCTCACAACCTGAGGGGTTTGGTATTATGATTCCAACTAAGGATAGCCCTAGCAATACAAATCGATGCTAAAGATTAGAGATATCAATCTAAGTAAAATACAGAGTGAATCCTTCTACAACACTAGGGAAATTTAATTGCAGAGTGTTGTTCAAAGTATGCTTTGAGTACTTGGATTCTTGAGAGCTTTCGCTTGGAAATTTCCCGTTAGCCTTGAATGGGTGCAAGACTCTCTGTATTTATAGGAGAGATTTGAAATAGATCCGTTGGAGGAGATCCACCCAAATCTTCCTATTTTAGGGTGGTTGCAGGCTAGATGTACTTATTTGACCTTTTTCCCATGCTTAATCTGGAAAATGTTATCCCACCGCCTGCAACTCTGAGACGCATTAAATGCCACATTAACTGCTGTGCAGACTCCGTACATGCGTGTCGAAAGGCGATTGGCTCTCCGTACAAATGACAAGTTGATCATCTGACACTTGTCCTTCCTCGTACATTCCATACTCCGAGTTTCTTGTCATTTACTCAGGCTGAATATTTGTCTTTAATGGAGTCCACTGACATTCTCTTTGTCTCAGGTGTTAACATAAATGTCAACTGTCACATAGCATGAATAATCTTTTTACTTTGGACTTACATGTGTCAAATAAACTGACACAATGCCCAAGTCAGGTCTTATGATCGTTAAGCTCAGCCTGATAGGTTATTCAGCCCGGCATGTGTAACATTTCTGCTTTGGACTTACATGAGTCAGATAAACTGACCCAAGGCCTAAGTCAGGTCTTACGAGCATTAAGCTCGACCTGATAGGTTACTATGCCCTTCACTGACTAAGTTCTGACCTGAGCATGCTTAGTGTACTCAGTAGAAACATCAGTCAGTGGTAACTCCGGATTGTCTTCAGGATGGATCTTCAAGTCTTCGGTCTTCAGCTTCAGTTCAGGCAATCTTCTTCAAGACTGACTTTGACCTTCTTCACGGTGAGTTGTATATCTGACTTCAGGCAATTGAGTCGACTCCAATGTTCTTAAGTCTTCAACACGTTCCCCCTGAACTGAATCCCTAACCTGACTATCCAGATCTAGACAATCCTGACCAACTGTACTTATGTAAGTCATCAGGGGTTTTGGGATCTAATCAAAACACTCAGATTGTCCCAACAATTTCCCACTTTTTGATGATGCCAAAACCCTTAAGCAAATTCCTATCCACCTATACAATCAACTGACTTAGTCAGTGAAACCCTCAGTACCTCCTGATAAACTAGGCACTTAGTCTATAAGATGAAAACAAGGAATGAGTCTGTACAGTTCTTAATATGAATGCAGAAAAATAAATTCAGGAGTCAACAAGAAGTTGTACTCAGAAAAACAAAATAACTTCATTGATAGATCAGAGAATTACAAGGTATCCTGAAGCTATTACAAGGTTTCCCTGACAACTAACTCCTGAGCACATCACTCTTCATCTGCATTCCACACGGCTCGAGGGATTTCGTACATGTCCAAGACCCGGTATAAGATCTGAACCATCCTATTCCGGTCACCAGTGGCTCCGACAACTCATCCTATTTTGACAGCTTCCTCCTGAATAGTTGTCCGGTCCAACTACTTGGACTTTCCGTATAGAGGTGGTGGATACTTGATGAATTCTGGAGGGGTGATCTCAACACCTGCAATGTCAGCTTGTCTGACCACATCAAACCATAGTTCCGAGTGCTCCTCCATCATCCATTGGTTCAGAATTGCTTCCTTGTCATCCTGAACATCATCCCAGAGTCCTACCACTTAAAATAAGTATGCCCAACGATTCCGGACTGGGATCCAAGTTTCCAACATCTCTACTGGAATGAAATCCTCGACCATCTGAGTTTGAGAGGGTCCTTGACCCTGAGCAATGATTGGTGTGAAAATTACTCAAAATTCATATACTTTTTGTGCTTATTTTGATAGGATTTTATGCATTTTTATGCCTAATTCGATTAATTGAGTATAATTGTTGGGAAAGTATGTGCTTTGCTATTTTTGCAGGAAAATGAGCAAAATCGGTATCAATATGTTGAGTCAATTAAAGAGATCATATTTCAATTTGCTGTGAACAAGATTGAAGGGAAGATATGTCATTTAAGAAGAAGCAAGTCTCTTCCATTATTGTTCTGGAATAATTCCACTCTAACAGCCACAAAACAGCCATTGAAGCCGTCGCATCACTGCCTCTCTCTCGTCGCCGAATTGAGAATCTGCAGCCTGAAACTTCCTCTGAATCGCACAAATTCCGACGCACCTGTGAACGAAGCTCCATCAGCATCGTCGCATCGCACTCAGTTCGCGTACGCCACTCGCCTGCCATTACCGCCGAATCTCGCCGATAACCGCCGCTCATCTCAGTCGGCGTCTTCCACAAAATCACCATCTCCGCCAAATTGCGAAGCCGCGTCCACTGCTGAGCCCACACAACCGCGTCGCACCAGAATCCGACTCGGAATCCAACCACCTGCTACCTGCTCGTCGCCGATTTGGAATCGCGACACCAACACACAGCCTACTCTGTGCCGTCGCCAGATTTCGCACAACCACTGTCCTGCCTCTGTCTCGCCGGCCGGAAACCTCTTCACGCTGTCCTCGACTACTGCTCTTCACCTTCCGATTCATCTCCTGCCTTCAGATTCGAAGAAGACTACTCCATCATCGGATTTCTCTTAGTTCTGCCGCCGGAGAAGCTGCGTCCACTGCCGCCGCCGTTGCCAGAACCCGTTGCAACTGTCGTACTACCTTATTTGCTGGTAATTCATTTTGGGCCCAATTCTCTTAATTTGCCAGGCCCACAACCTTATTTTTTTGGCCCACTTACTTGAGATTTGGCAGAGGAGCTATATATGTATTTTCGGAGAGAGAACAGAAAGTAGACGAGGATTAATTTTAGTTTATTTTGTTCGCAATCAATTAGGCAGTAGGATTTTTTATTATTATTTTTCGTTAATTTTCAGATTGTTAGATTAGGAATTAGGTTTAATTCTTTCCTTTCGTTTTTCATAAACAAGTAAAGTAGGACGTAACACTTTTGTTTATTTCATGATTTATTAATTAGGGTTTGATGTTTTTCTTTTGGTTATTTTATTCAATTTTTGTTACGATTGCTTTTAGAATCATGTGTTAGTTCTTTTGTGCTCTAGTTATGTGAAATTAGATTGAACCCTTATTAGGATAGAACAATTTTCTTTTCAATTGAGATTTTATTTTATGTTGTGTTATGATTGTGAGATGATAATTTAGGAGTTTTGGTTTCATTTATATATTTTCATGCATTCTTAAAACCATTAGGTGTTTGAAATATATTTATGCGATTATATGATTCTTAGATTGTGATTCTTGTGAATTGGGCTAATGTTTGGACCAGTCGTGTCAATTAGCTGAGGACGACAGCATAAAACACCGTAGTAATAATCGGTGAGAGCCGAATAGGATAGTTTAAGTACCCTTGCGGGAAAGAATTAAAATATTCAACTCCCTAGGATATTAATTTATCTTGAAGGCGAGAATGAGGGCTCTAGATGCACTTATCCTGACTCGTCAATGATAGATAACATAGTCTAATCACTTGTCTATGAGTATTAGGTTTAATTATGTGGTGGCTTTTGATATTTCAATTCGAACGAACTTAGGTTCTTAATTGGTCTAAACTAATAGGGGGAATTTCTAAAGGATCATAATTAGAGTACACTTCCTTGCACTTTCGTCTCGAAAGTTAGCTTCTTTTTATTTTATTTTATTTTATTCTTTGTTGCATGAGTTGTTATTAGAATTAGGAAACCCCAATTGCATTTTCAATTCTAGATAGGATTTTAATTTCTCTTTAATTCAAACAATTAACAAACAATTTACACCTAGTTTACCTCCTGTGGGTTCGATACTACTTGTCCATATACTTGCTCATACTACACGATCCCTTCCTCTTGAGGGTTTGGATTTTGTTTATTTGCAAAATAGTAGAACAAGTCAAGCAACAACCACTTTCCTCTGAGCCTTCTTCCGAGATCCTGAAGCCACCTTTTTCTGCTTCTCGATCTGCGAAATCAGATACTCCTGATTCTCTTTCGAACGTTGGATCTGACTGAGTAGTGAAACCTCTTTCAACTTCGCCTGCTTCTCCGACTCAGTCATCTCCACCTTCTTCTGAGTGGTTGATCTAGGGTACATGGCCTCCTCCATCTCAGATAGGTATACTAAACATCTGCATCATCATCTGCCTCAAACACAAGCAGTATATCAGTGCCCTGTGTGGTTGGGGAATCTATTTTGGCTTCACTTTCAGGCTGTTGAGAGTCTTCAGTGGGGTTATCATGAGTTTTGGGCTTTGGGGATGTGATTCTGGCTTCCTCTTTTGACTTTTGAGAGTCCTCTGAGGCTTCTTTCCCTTCATCAGACTGTGTACTCTCCTCTTCCTCCTCATCACTCTCTTCTTCTTCCTCCTCCTCTTCTGCTTCCTCCCCTTCCTTTCCCTCTTTAATTCCCTTCAGGGAAGTAGAAGCAAGAAGATGGATAGAGGATCTCATACCTTCCTCTTCTTCTTCAGTGGACATCTCAGCAGATGAGTGAGTGGAAGTCTCAGAGCTGCTGCTCATAGCTTTGCTCTCCAAATAGGCTTTCTTCACAAGCTTTCTCTTTTTCTTCTCCATCTCCTCTTCCTTGTGAGATTTCATCTTCTCACTTGGCTTCAGTGCTCTCTTCTTCAAGTCCAAAGGTGGACTGTCTTCTGATGGTTCAGTGGAGGGAGTGGGTCTCTTCCTTGGATGGGGCATCCACCTTCATTTTCTCCAATAACTTTTTAGAATTGAACAAAATTTTGGCTTTGTTCCATGGCCTTGTATCTGGGAATGGATACTACAGGTTGAGTATTTCAAAAATAAGACACACATTTGTGGCATAGCACAGTTTGTGCTCTACCACAAGCCTTCCATTCACCTCCTTCAGTTTATTCCTCTCCCCTCGTAGATTTGAAACTAAGAACCCATGCCTGTTAAACTTTGTTCTTCCACTTGTATGGACAATGGCTGCCATCAGCCTTAATTTTATCTTGCTTACTTGCTCTATGCTTCCCTGATTGGCCAGATGCATTTCCCAACAATCTCAGCCAAGATCTCAAACTCTGGCTTCAATAGTCTCTTGTTGAGATTTGGGACATATTGCTCCTTCTTCTTTGTAATAGCTTCCAAAAAGTTCTCCTCCTGACCACTCTGATGGCATCAGAGGTGTAAACCTGTCTCCCAGAAACATCAACATACACCGTTTTCTTCTTCCTCGGTGCGTTGGAAGTTGAATGTGTATGAGTGTCAGGCTGAGGTTCTGTAGCCTTGGATTTCTGCTTGGGGGCAGGCCTCCTGTTCCTCTTTGGCTTGGGTGTAGAGGGTTGAATGTTGTCCTTGGAAGGAGCAGCTCGATCCTGATCTCTAGGCACACAAGGTCTGGACTGAGTTTTTTCGGAATCAGGGTTCAGTCATCCTTTAGAAACTAACCGGTCAATCCTTCTCCTATCAGGATTAGGACGTCCTGATGGGTCCTGCTCCCTGCCTGAGTCTTCTAGACCTCAGTATCCCTTGTCTTTACCTGAGGCTTCCTCCGCCCTGAATTCCTTCGACCCTAAGTATTTTCAGGCTGAGCCTAAGAAGTACTCGTAGTAGAGTTCCTTGGGGCCTGAGTGTTCCCGGGCTTGGCCTTGGGCTTCCCTTAGTCCGTCTTCCTCGACTCCTGGTGAGGAACCTTGGCTTTTCCCTTTGGTTTTGGCCCAGATCAATAAGTCTTTTGTCTGGCAGGTTCAGCGGACTGTTTTTCCTTCTCTTTGCATTTATCCTAACGGGCAAAACCCTTGCCTTTGCCGTCAGTTTGGGCAGGGACAAACACTTTCTTCTTAGAGTTGCTTCCTAAAGCACCTCTCTTTTTGCCCTGAGGGTTCTCTAGGTCATAACCCAACCTTACTTTGGCACCGTCAGTCTGCTGAGAGATAATCGTTAACTCATCAACCACTAGGGCTGACTTGTGTAACTTCTCCAGGTTTTTTCTTAAGGTGCCCATTGTCCTTTTTCAGGGACTCAATTTTAGTGGTGTACTGAAGCACCAGCATATGGTCAGCGACCTCTCTTGAGGTTTCCTCAAGATGGCTAGCAGCTTGCTCAGCCCTAAGGTAAATGTGCCACTCAGCCTTGAACATTCCCCTGAGAGTTATTCGCTGAACCTCCAACTGTTCCTGAATAAGGAACCCATCAATATCACGAGTCTCAATAAGAGAGGTAATGACGACTTTGAGTCATTCAACCTCAAGAGGAGCCTCGTCATTCTGTTTGTCCCGAAATGAGTAAATCAGTGTAAGGGGGGAATACACTGATGTCATATTTTCCCGAAATCTCAGAAAATGCTCTTACACACTTAGTCAGGAAGATCCTGATAGTTCTCACTAAACTGACAGTCCACAGGGGCAGCAGGGACGAATCAGCAAGGAGTCAGATAGGCTGAGTATGAGTGATGTGCTCGGAAGCTCAGTAGAGATAACAAACCTACTGACTGCTCAGAAGTGAGTCAGTTGGACTACTATCTCAATAAGCTGGAGTACGTGCGGAATGTGAGTACTTAAGTACTACTCGTTTTAATTTCTAAAAACGTTTTCTCTGACTTTGTTTAGAAAAGGTGGTTAAGGCTGGTGCACAAGATTCAGTTTCAGAAGAATAAAGTTCTCCTGACTTTTAAAAGCTTATGCAAATGCTCAGTTTAAAAAGATGACAATTATGATCCTAAACAAGTATGTAAATCAGCACACAAGGGGCTTTTTAACATGGTTCGGAGATAATCCACTCCTATTTCACGACCTGTTTTAACAGGAAGTGATCCTCTTCCACTGAGGATCAGAACTTGTTTTTAACGTGCCAAGGTGCACGAATAACTTCCTTCCTCTCTAAGGAACTTAGCCCCTGGGTGGTTTTACAAGTCCCAGTCCTTCCTAACCAACCGTCCTCATAACCTGAGGGGTTTGGTGTTCTGATTCCAACTAAGGATAGCTCTAGCAATACCAAACAAGACTAAAGATTAGAGCTATCAGTCTAAGCAAGATACAGAGGGAATCCTAACAACAACACTAGGGAAATTTGTCTAACAGAGTGTTGTTTGCAGTATGCTTTGAGCGCTTGGATTCTTGAGAATATAAATTTCCCGTAACCTTGAATGGGTGCAAGGTCCTCTGTATTTATAGGCAGATTTGAAATAGATCCGTTGGAGGAGATCCGCCCAAATCTTCCTATTTTAGGGTTGTTGCAGGCTAGATGTACTAGTTGACCTTTTTCCAATGCTTAATTTGGAAAATTTTATCCTGCCGCCTGCAACTCTGAGACGCATTGAATGCCGCATTAATTGCTGCGCAGACTCTGTACATGTGTGTCGATTGACGATTGGCTCTCTGTACAAACGGCTAGTTATTCGTCTGACACTTTGTCCTTCCTTGTACATTTAATCTCTGAGTTTCTTATCATTTACTAAGGATTAATGTTTGTCTTCAATGAAGTCCACTGACAGTCTCTTTGTCTCAAGTGTTAACATAAATGTCAACTTCTCATAGCATATGTAACCTTTTTGCTTTGAACTTACATGTATCAGATAAACTGATACAAGGCCTAAGTCAGGTCTTATGAGCATTAAGCTCAGCCTGATAGGTTACGTTGCCCTTCACTGACTCAGTCCTGTCCTGAGCATGCTTAGAGTACTCAGTAGAATCATAATTCAGTGGTATCGTCTTGGATAGTCTTCAGGATGGATCTTCGTGTCTTCGGTCTTCAGCTTCAGTTCAGGCCAACTCCAAGAGTTACACTGACTCCTTCAGGGTGAGGTGCACTTCAGACTTCAGACTTCAGACTTCAAGGTCGACTCTATCAATCTTCAGTCTTTAGCACATTCCCCTGAACTGAATCTCTAACCTTACAATCCTGAACTAGACTATCCTGACCTCTGTACTTAGGCAAATCATCAGGGATTTTGGGATCTAATCAAAATACTCAGATTTTCCCAACAAGTTTCCCATTTTTTATGATGACAAAACCCTTAAGCAAATCCCTAACCGTGTATACAATCAACTGATTTAGTCAGTGAAATAACTCATACCTCCTGACAAGCTAGGCACTTAGTCTATAAGATGGAAACAAGGAAAAGGTTAGTACAGTTCTTGATAAGAGTGTTGAAAGATAGATCAATAGTCAACAAGAAGTTGTACTCAGGAACAATAAATAACTTCATTATATTTTCAACAAGGTACAAAATGTCATGAAGTTATTACAATCAAGGTTCCTGAACAACTATCTCCTGACCTATCACTCTTTATCATCTCCTTCCCAGCAGCTTGCAGGGATGCCATACATGTCAAGTACTCTCCGCAGGATCTGATCCAGCCTGATCGGATCAGACACATCATTTGACACTTGGGCGATTTAGATGGCTTCTTCCTGAATTACTGGCTTGTCCAGCTGATTTGATTTACCACGGAGAAGAGGGGAATACCTGATCATGTAAGGAAGAGTAATCTCTATGCCCAGTGCGTCAGCATGTCGGATTATGTCAACCCAGAGATTCAGATACTCCTCCGTCATTCAGTGATGGAAACTGTCCGCCTTACCTTCATTCAGATCGCTCCAGATCCCCACCACATAGAAAAGGTATGCCCACCTATTCCTGACCGGAACCCAGTGTTCCAGCATCTCCATAGGAATAATCCCCTCAACCAGCTTGGACACGGGAGGGCCCTTACCCTGAACAACCTTCAGCTTCCGCTGCGTCTTCTTCTTTTCTGCAGGAGCAACCTTATACTTGTCCACCTGAGAGGTCAGGCACTCAACTAACTCCTTAAGCCTCTGAATCTGACCGAGACGTGAAATTTCCACAATCTTCGCCAACACCTCCTTCTCGGTCAGTTCTGTCTTCTTCTGAGTTGAACCCGAAAACTGAGCTTTCTTAGATTCTTCCCAAATTGAAGCTAGATGATCCAGAGTGGTCTGCTTGAGCCTCTTCTTAGCAGATTCAGGCTGACTGGCCTCAGCCGCAGCTACGGACCTCGTCCATTTCCTCTCCTCTTGCCCTTCTAGACCAAGGATAGACTTGACAGGCTTCTTCTTCAGTACGCTTTACACCAACTTCTTCTTCTCCATTTCTCCCTTTTTGGCATCATCATCGTTCAGCTTTTTGATGACCTCCTCAAGAGCTTTGGCTAGAAGCTCGAATCCGTTGGACATGTCATACTGAGTCTCTTGAATGTCACCCATCGTGCCCGACAACAGTCTGACTTCACTGGCATACACGTTCAGCTCATCCTTGACCTCAGCAGATATGACTTTAGTGACCTCTGCCTTCAGGGTAACACCAAGTCCCTCCACAGCCGACTGAGTCTCGGAAAAAAGTTTAGCTCTCAGGTTTGCCTTGATCTCTCCCTTCATCTGAGCAAATTTGTTGTCAATCAGTTGATTGACTTTCTCCTCCAGTTTCTGATCCAGCAACTTGCTGAATTTCTCATCCTGCTCAGATAGGGCATCGACTGTCAGCTTCTTGCAGGCGTTAAGTGCCTCCGATACTTGCACTGCAATAGCTGTGACTTGAGTGTCGTGAGTGGTGCCGAGGTCAGACAAACCCTCAGCCAACTCTTTATCCATGCGTTCCTGGTCTACATTCAGCAGCTTCATCCTGTTGTTGATCAGTTCAGCATAGGTGCTAAACTGACGTGTCATTCCTTCGCACACGGTCAGGCGCCTGTGAAGGTTTGCAAGTGCTCTTGATGAATTATGCAAGTGCAGGGCCAGTCTAGTAATCCGACCAGATGGAACACGGACAAGATCAAACGGACCCTCTCCTGAAGCCTTAGTAGTCCCGAGCCCGGGGAGTGCTTCATTGGCCGGTGCACTAATCCCTTCAGCTGCACCTTGCTGTCCTTCCTCAGCAATCAAAACAATCTCTGTCTCCTTTGCTTCCTCCTTTGTCTCAACCTCCGGAACTTTCACCAGCTCCATACCCTCACCTTCTACCTTCTCTGACTCCTCAGCCTTCTCCGGCTCAGCAGATACTGACTCAGGATATATCTTCCTAACCGTGCTCACGAAATCATCTATCTTCATGAGCTGAGTGAGTGATCTGACGTCGAAGGCATCGAACAAGGCTGATTCCACCTCAGACAGCTTTGTCCAGCCTTTCTTCTCAACCAGAGAGGTGAGCTCAGGAAATGATGCTTTCAGAATCAGCGCTTATGTGCGGAGCTGCACTGCTTCTTCGCGCTGAGCATCTATCAAGTCAGAGAGATGCTTGTTCACCAGCTTGAGTGCCTGATTCCTGGCCAGAATCTCGAAAGCTGTCAGGCTAGCCGTATCAGGAGCTGGGAATCTCCTAGGAGTCTCAGTCTGATTCGCTGACTCCTCAGCAGGTGAAGACTCCTTCTGATGCTTAAGCTCCTCCTGAGCGGTCTCCATCTCCTCCATGGGTTCCCCCTTGGCGGGTTCCCCCTGAGCATCAATCTATATTTCCTCTTCCTTCTCCTTCTCCTTCTCCACCTCCGACACCTCAGGGGTGTTCTCCAACCCCACCACCTTTTTTGGAACTGCGGTCAGAGTAGACTGAATCTGGGCATTAGCCTTCTCATCCTCCAGATCGAACTCCAGTTCCAGAGTAGGTGCTACAGATACCTTTTCCTGAGCATCACCCTGACCATCCTCTTGAATAACTTCGTCACTGTGCCCTTGGTCAGGTTGCTCACCCTCCATCTTCTCCTCCATCAGGACTTCATCTTCCAGTTTCGTCCTCGGAAGGCACCTTGGTCAGTTTGCCCGTAGGTGATGAGACTGACTTCGGAGTCTTATCCTCAGAAGTTTGCTTCAGTTTGACAATAATGGACTTGATGGATTGTGTGGAGGCCTTCTTCTCCATTTCCTTCTTCTCAGAAGACTTCTTCCCAGCAGCCTTCTTCTCAGCCGCTCCGACTGGCTTGCTCTTCCCTTTCTTCAGACTCCGGAAGAGAGTCAATCTGACTGGAGGGTCAGTGAAGTTACCTTCATCGATATCTTCAGCCTCAATAACCTCGTTGCCCTCAACCACCAGCTGCTGAAGGAAGAACTCCTCCCAGTCAAAGATCTGGTACTCCATTACAGCCTTCATCAGACACAACTTGGGGCGAGACACATGTTCCTTACCACCAACAGTTCCCATGATAGACTGAGACACCAAATCGAGTAGATGCCTCGACACAGGGTGAAGCATTGACTTGTTTAGTCTTGCTTTGATCTGGGGCTCCCCATCAGAGATCGAATGCAAAAACTAATGCTCCTTTCCGGCCCCAAAAGCGTGAGGCAGAGTCAATCGCTTTTCTCCAGAATGAGGAAGGTTGAAGGTCTCCCTGATCAACTCCCAGACGTTGATCTTCACCCACGTCCTCTTGATTCCCTTCTGACCCTTCACAACTGCAGAGTGAAAGGTTGGGATGGAAGACACCAACTCCCCATTTTCGTTCTCCCTCAATCTGATGTAGAGCTTAGCCACTAGCAACGTGCACAATTTCTCAGGCTTCATGGTAACCCAGTCGTAGATACCTGCCCTAGTTACCCAGTCACGAATAGGTAAAATATCTGTGTGCCCTGATGAGAAATTGGCCACCGGCTCATAGTTTATCTAGTTCTGGAGAACCTTTAAGTTGTCAAGGAACAGAGAGGTCTTTGATGAAGCCATGGATGTCTGAGAGAAAGGTTAGTGTAGAGAGAGAGAGTATAGATAGCAAGAGCATAGAATGCGGAAAGTTTACACAGAATGAGATCGTGACCTATTTATACTAAAAATTTAGTTAAATCGGACGGTTCAGAATAAGCACCCTTTATGATTCAACGGTTCAGATCTTATGCCTTAAAAAACATGTACGAAAATGGCGTCTTTTAGTTTCCGAGAGTAATTATTCAAAAACTTTATCAAAAACTATTCCCGCCCACTTTGCATTTAATACGTGTCAGGGTGTGTCCGTAATTAATTCAAATAGTTGCATAAAATAATAACCGAATAATAAATGAACGGCTGGGATTGTACGACAAAAATCTTTGATTTGACAATACGACAGACAAGATCAAAAGATGATGCAAGTAAGATATGATGACTAAAAAAAATTAGGAAAACGTACCAGTCAGTCAGATATAGTCATCTAACTGATACCACTTGTGACCTATCAGGGTGACAAGCCCTGAGTTCCGTGTCCTGATCCTTAATCATTCTAAACTGAACATCTTCTCTTAGTGTATGTTCCCCCTTACAGCCATCCATCCTTTGTCTTAAAAACTTTTCTCCTGATCCTGAGTTAGTCATTCCCCCTGACCTTGTTCACTCCTGAACTAAGATTGAAACTGAATCTTCTAAGCCTGGGTCAATTAGTCCTAACTCTACTGACAACTCAACAAACCTGGTTTCAGGCAAAGCCTTAGTCAGGATGTCAGCTCTCCGCTTGTCAGTAGGGATCCTCTCCATCCTTATATCCTTCTTCTCAACATGATCTCTTATAAAGTGATGCCTGGTGTCTACATGCTTACACCTTGGGTGTAAGACTAAGTTTTGGGATATGGCTATGGCACTGTTATTGTCATAATAAATTGGGACTTCAGTGGCCTCAACTTGGTAGTCCCTCAGTTGTTGCTTCAACTAAAGGATTTGGGAGCAACTGCCTGCCTGCCGCCATATACTCATCCTAAGTTGTAGACGTTGCAACACTTGTTTGTTTCTTTGAAAACCAAGAGATCAGTTTGCTCCCTAGAAACTGACATGTGCCTGTAGTTGATTTCCTATCAATCCTACAACCTCCATAGTCAGCATCAGAATAACCTATCAGTTCTATGTTGTCATCAGAGGGATACCAAAAGTCCTAAATTGACTATACCCTTAAGGTATTTGAGAATCTTTTTGGCACTCTCTATATTACTCTTCTTCGGATCAGACTGATACCTTGCACACACTCCAACTGCATAGATGATGTTAGGACGACTTGCAGTCAGGTACAATAATGAATCAATCAGTGCCCTATATTCAGTTTGATCTACTGAGGTCCCCTCCTTGTCAGGATCCAGATTCTCGTTTGTGTTCATGGGAATACGTGAGACTTTGCTGGACTGAACTCCAAACTTCTGAATCAAATCCCTCGCATACTTGGACTGATTGATGAAGATTCCAGAGTCAGTTTGCCTGACCTGAAGACCTAAGAAGAAGTTCATCTCTCCCATCATTGACATCTCAAACTTCCTCGTTATCAGCTTTGAGAATTTCTCACAAAGCCTCAGGTTCGGTTATCCAAAAATATTGCCATCGACATAAATTTGGACTAAGAGAATGTCCTTCCCTTCGGATATCCTGAATAGGGTCCTGTCCATTGTTCCTTTCATGAACCCATGGTCGATCAGGAACTGGGAGAGAGTATCATACCTCTTGTTCCATAGTTTCATAGGGTGTCTGAGCATGATGTTTGTTCAACATAGATCAAGGAAATAGGAGATGTGAGGCTTCCTCTTGTTCCATGTTTCATAGGGTGTCTGAGCATGTTGTTTGTTCAGCATAGATCGGTTCTGAGTGTAGCAAGCAGTGTTGATAGCTTCACCCCAGTACTTCTTGGGCAGTCCTAACTCAGCCAACATGGTCCTGGCCGCTTCCTTCAGGATCCGGTTCCTTCTCTCAGTTACTTCATTCTGTTGTGGAGTCCTGGCTGCATAAGTCTCATGAGCAATACCAAGGCCAGTACAAAAATCAGTTATATAAGAGTTACTAAACTCCGTTCCCCAATCTAATCATATCCTGACGATGCTCTGACCCTGTTCAGTACTCAGTTTCCTGAGTAACTCTGGAAGCTTAACCTGAGTCTCCGTCTTATTCAGCAAGAAAATCACCCATGTGTGCCTAGAATAATCATCAACAACAACAAGGGTATATTTCCTACCATTCATGCTGACAGGAGTAATCGGACCAAAGAGATCCATGTGCAGGAGCTGAAGCACTCTGTCAGTTGAGAAGGCATCTTTCTCCTTGAATGAAGCCTTGGTTTGCTTGCCTTCCTGACATGCTCCGCACACGTGGTCTTTGCTAAAAAGTTCATTAGGTAGACCCTCTACAAGAGAAAGTCGAGAGATTTTGTTAATAATCTTGAAGTTTAAGTGACTAAGGCATTTATGCCAAAGCCAACTGAGTTTGGAGGAACTCTTAGCGACCAAACAAGTTTCAAGAGAGCTACTGACAGATAGCAGGTTATGCCTAAGACCCTCTACATAGGATATATTAAGGACTTTAACAGAACCAACAACAAGAGTACCAAACCCTCTGGTGAAACCCATAGAGTTATTACCAAAGGTAACCTGCAGGCCATCCCATGCTACGTTGTCCTGAAGGAGATCACAAAATCCGGTCATGTGTCTGGAGCAGCCTGAATCCAGGTACCAATCCTTCTTCAGATCCTCCTTCTTCTTCTTGTAGCCCGCAGCGACTTAAAAAGAATCAGACCTCAGGTACCCATATATTATTGGGTCCTACGGAGTCAGCCATACCCTTTGTGATCCATATCTGTTTAACAATTCTGATGGTATCAAAAGTGTAAACCTGTCTCCCTGAAACATCAACATACATTGTTCTCTTCTTCCTGGGTGCCTTGGAAGTTGACGGTGTATGAGTATCAGCCTGAGGTTCAGGAGCCCTGGATTTCTTCTTGGGGGTTGGCCTCCTGTTCCTCCTTAGCCTGGGTGCATTGGGCTGAGGCTTGTCCTGGGAAGGAGCTACTCGAGCCTGACCTCTAGGCACACGAGGTCTGGTCTGAGCATTATCAGAGTCAAGTCTCCGTTGCCCTTCAGGGGCCACTTGGTGAGTCCCTCTCCGAGGAGGATTGGGACGTCCCTGATGGGTCCTGTGTCCTGTCTAAGGCTTCTGGATCTCAGTATCCCTTGGCCTCGCCTGAGGCTTCCTTTGACCTGAATTCCTTCCACCCTAAGTATTCTGAGGCTGAGGCTGAGCCTGAGAAGTACTTGGGAAAGAGTTCCTTGAGGCCTGAGGGTTCCTAGGCTGAGCCTTGGGGTTCCCTTGGTCTGTCTTCCACTGCTCCTGGTGAGGAACCTTGGCCTTTCCCTTTGGTTTTGGCCTCGGTTCATCAGCATGTTGCCTAACAGGTTTAGCGGGCATTTTCTCATTCCCTTTTGCCTTTATCCTGGTGAACAACACTTGCGCCCTTGTCACTAGTTTGGGCAGGGACAAACACCATCTTCTGAGAGTTGCTCCCTGAAGCAGCTCTCTTTTTCTTGCCCTTAGGGTTCTTAGAGCTATCATAGCCCAACCCCACTTTAGCAACATCGGTATGCTGAGAGATAACTGTTAACTCATCAACCACTTGGGCAGATTTGTGTAACTTCTCCAGCTTTTCCTCAAGGTACCCATTGTGCTTTTTCAGGGCCTCAATTTCAATGGTGTATTGAAGCACCAGTTGTTTATCAGCTGCCTCTCTTGAGGTTTGTTCAAGACATCGAGCAGTTTGCTCAGCACGAAGGCGAGCTTGCCACTCAGCCTCGAACATTCCCCTGAGAGCTGTCAGCTCAATCTCCTACTGTTCTTGAACTAGGAACCGATCAGTGTCACGAGTCTCAATCAGCGAGGTAATGACAACATTGAGTCTTTCAACCACCAGGGGAGTTTCATCATGCCTATTCCGGGCGTGAAGCAACTCTTCCTGAAGGTTTACTAACCTCAGTGCCTCCTCAGTATCTCTCATTCTGAGAGACTCAGTGAGATGATCATTCTCACTAGTCAGATTTGCATTCACATCCACTGTGTGAGCATGAATCTCTTGCAGCCTTGAAAAATCAACCATCAATTGCTCTAAGGCGAGCTGAAGGTCGAGATCCTGTGCTGAGTCTGAGCTAAGCTCAGCCGTCATCATGAGAAGAGGCAGAAGAACATACTTCATCATCTGTCATCAGGCACAGATCATCAACTCCTCGTCGAAGAAGAGTTCTGGGGATCAGCGTCCTGGGCCATCGGAATCTGAGGAATCCTCAACAATCATAGCTCTCCGATTTGATGCCCTGAGATCTCTCTAGGCTCTCTGATCTTCTCTCTCTCGAGCGCTGAGCTCCGGGCAGTCATACTGATAGTGTCCAATCTTCTTGCAGTGGTAGCACTGATCTGCATTACTGACAGCAGATTTATCAGTATACCATTTACCTTCTGAGTCCCTCATGCTCCCTGATGATCGTTCAGACTTGGAGCTGGATTTTCTGGGCTCAACATCATCTCTCATCCTGGAGCTCTTCTCTTCTCTCCTGCGCTCAGGCTCTTCTCGCTCCCTCCTGGAGTCAGAACCCCTCATTTCTTCCCTCCGAGGGCTCGACCTCATGGGGCTGGAATACCTGCGATCCCTGGAGTTAGTATAAAACTTCTTATACCTGCCAAAACAAGAGTTCAGCTTCTCGAATTTTCGGGCCATCAGGCTGTACTCCAAGGCCAGCTCGTCCCTGTTCATCTCCTTCAGGGACTTGGAACCTGATCCAACCTCAGGCTCAGGAGTAGCTTTCACAGCCACACTCTTTTCCTTCTCAGGCATCCTCGCCTTAGTCACATCCTCACTGACCTCACCCTTTGTCTTCCTCTTATCGAGGTCGAATAGAGCCTTTAACTCTGAGAAGAGGTGAGAGTGAGAGACGTTCGTAAGATCCTGAGTGTTCTTCGCAAGATCACTCCTGTGTCCCATCTTTCAGGGAGACAATTAAGGATTTTCGAGGACATCTCCCTCTTGGGAAACTCCTTCCCAAGGGTTGTCAGCTCGTTCATCATCTTAATGAAACGAGCTTCCATCTAAATGATGGATTCTCCATCCAGCATCCTAAATGCCTCAAACATCCTGATAGCTAGATCACGCTTGTTCTCTTTAATCTTCTCATATCCCCCGCTCATCTCCTTCAGGGCCTCCCAGATCTCCTTTGTAGTCTTCAGATGCATCAGTCTTACCGAATTTTCGTAAGAAACGATGTGGAGTATAATGTTTTTAGCAACATTATCTAGTCCGATTTGCTTAATCTGATCAGCAGTAAGCGCGGACCTGTCCACAGGTTCTTCTCCTTCAGCTGGAACTGGGGCATTTCCATGCACTATCCAGGTTCTTGCTCTGTTCGTCATGAAGGATATAGGTCCTTCCTCGATAACCTTGAACATCTGGTCATGAATGGAGTAGAGATGGGCAAGAATCCTGAATTTCCAATAGTCATAGTTATCAACAGAGAACTCAGGATGATTGCGCTCAAGGCACTTAGAACCGGATGCCATGATATGCAGTTTTCAGAAACAGATCAAGTTCAGTTGACCACCAAAAGTTTATGTTCAGAAACTGTTGGTAAACAAACTCAGTGGTCTTTTGAACCACTGCTCTGATACCACTTGTTGGTCCCGAAATGAGTAAATCAGTGTATGGGAAGGGGAATACACTGATGTCAGATTTTCCCAAAATCTCAGAAAATGCTCTTACGCACTCAGTCAGGAAGATCCTGATAGTTCTCACTAAACTGACAGTCCACAGGTGCAGCAGGGATGAATCAGTAAGGAGTCAGATAGGCTGAGTATGAGTGATGTGCTCGGAAGCTCAGTAGAGATAACAAACCTACTAACTGCTCAGAAGCGAGTCAGTGGGAATACTATCTCAGTAAGTTGGAGTACGTGCGGAATGTGAGCCTTAAGTTCTACTCATTTTAATTTCTGAAAATGTTTTCTCTGACTTTTCTTAGAAAAGGTGGTTAAGGCCGGTGCACAAGATTCGGTGTTAGAAGAATAAAGTTCTCCTGACTTTTAAAAGCTTATGTAAATGCTCAGTTTAAAAAGATGACAATTATGATCCTGAACAAGTATGTAAATCTGCACACAAGGGGCTTTCTAACGTGGTTCAGAGATAACCCACCCCTACGTCCATGACCTGATTTAACAGGAAATGATCCTCTTCCACTGAGGATCAGAACTTGGTTTTAACGTGCCAAGGTGCACGAATATCTTCCTTCCTCTCTAAGGAACTTAGCCCCTGGGTGGTTTTACAAGTCCCAGTCCTTCCTAACCTACCTTCCTCACAACCTGAGGGGTTTGGTGTTCTGCTTCCAACTAAGGATAGCTCTAGCAATACAAAACAAGACTAAAGATTAGAGCTATCAGTCTAAGCAAGAAACAGAGGGAATCCTAACAACAACACTAGAGAAATTTGTCTAACATAGTGTTGTTTGCAGTATGCTTTGAGTGCTTGGATTCTTGAGAATAAAAATTTCCCATAACCTTGAATGGGTGCAAGGTCCTTTGTATTTATAGGCAGATTTGAAATAGATCCGTTGGAGGAGATATACCCAAATCTTCCTATTTTAGGGTTGTTGCAGGCTAGATGTACTAGTTGATCTTTTTCCAATGCTTAATCTGGAAAATTATGTCCCGTCGCTTGCAACACTGAGACGCATTGAATGCCATATTAATTGCTGCGCAGACTCCATACATGCGTGTCGATTGACGATTGCCTCTCCGTACAAACGGCTAGTTATTCATCTGACACTTTGTCCTTCCTTGTACATTTAATCTCTGAGTTTCTTGTCATTTACTCAGGATAAATGTTTGTCTTCAATGGAGTCCACTGACATTCTCTTAGTCTCAGGTGTTAACATAAATGTCAACTTCCCATAGCATATGAAACCTTTTTGCCTTGGACTTACATGTATCAGATAAACTGATACAAGGCCTAAGTCAGGTCTTATGAGCATTAAGCTCAGCCTGATAGGTTACATTGCCCTTCACTGACTCAGTCCTGTGCTGAGCATGCTTAGAGTACTCAGTAGAATCATAAGTCAGTGGTATCGTCTTGGATAGTCTTCAGGATGGATCTTTGGGTCTTCGGTCTTAAGCTTCAGTTCAGGCCAACTCCAAGAGTGACAATGACTCCTTCAGGGTGAGGTGCACTTCAGACTTCAGACTTCAAGGTCGACTCTGTCAATCTTTAGTCTTCAACACTTTCCCCTGAAATGAATCTCTAACCTTACAATCCTGAACTAGACTATCCTGACCTCTGTACTTAGGCAAATCATCAGGAGTTTTGGGATCTAATAAAAATACTCAGATTGTCCCAACACATTCCCATTTCGGGCATGCATGAGCTCTTCCTGAAGGCTTACTAGTCTCAGTGCCTCCTCAGTATCTCTCACTCTAAGAGTATCAGTGAGACAATCTTTCTCACTACTCAGTTCTGCATTCACATCCACTGTGTGAGTATGAGTCTCCTGTAGCCTTGAAAAATCAACCATCAATTGATCTAAGGCGAGCTGAAGGTCGAGATCTTTAGCTGAGTCTTTGCTAAGCTCAGGTGCGTGATCAGGAGAAGAGGCAGAAGAACATACCTCATCATCTGCCATCAGGCAGAGGTCATCATACTCCTCATTGGAGAAAAGTTCAGGGGATCGGCGTTCTGGGCCATTTGAATCTGAGGAATACTCAGAGAGCATAGCTCTCTGATCAGAAGCCCGAAGATCTCTTTTTGTTCTCCGATCTTCTCTTTCACGAGCGCTGAGCTCCGGGTAGTCATACTGATAATGCCCAATGTTTTTGCAGTGATAGCACTGATCTACATCACTAGCACCAGATTTGTCAGTATAACGCTTACCATTCGAGTCCCTCCTACTCCCTGAGGATCTCTCTTGCTTGGAGCTGGTTCTTCTGGGCTCTGAATCATCTCTCCTTCTCGAGCTCTTCTCATCTCGCCAGCGCTCAGGCTCATCCTGGTCTCTTCTGGAATCAGCACCCCTCATCTCTTCCCTCCGGGAGCTTGATCTCCTGGGGATGGAATGTCTTCTTTCCCTGGAATCAGTATAAAACTTTTTATACCTGCCAAATCATGAGTTGAGCTTCTAAAACCTCCTGGCCATCAGGCTGTACTCCAGGGCAAGTTCATCTTTACTCATCTCCTTTAGGAACTTAAAACTTGATCCAGCCTCAGGCTCAGGAGTGGCCTTAAGAGCAACGCTCTTTTCCTTCTCAGGCGTCCTCACCTCAGTCACATCCTCACTGACCTCGCGCTTCATCTTTCTCTTATCGAGGTCGAATTCCAGAGTCTTTAACTCTGAGATGAGATAAGTGTGAGAGACGTTCGTGAGGTCTTGAGTGTTCTTCAACAAGATAACACCAGTGTTCCATCTTTCAGGGAGACAATTCAAGATTTTTTAGGACACCTCCCTTTTAGGAAACTCTTTCCAAAGGGTTTCCAGCTCGTTCATCATCTTGATGAAATGAGACTCCATCTAATCAATGGACTCTCCATCCAGCATCCTGAAGGCTTCAAACTTCCTGATCACCAAGTCTCTCTTGTTCTCTTTGATCTTCTCAGAACACTCGCTCATCTCCGCCAGAACATCCCATATCTCCTTGGCCGTCTTGATATGCATCAGCCTGACCGAATTCTCGTAAGAAACAGTGTGGAGTATACTGTTCTTGGCAATATTATCTAGTCCAATTTGCTTAATCTGGTTAGATGTAAGCGCGAACCTCTCCACATGCTCATCTCTGGCTTGCGGAACAGAGACATTTCCAGACACAGGCCTTGTGGTTGCAAGGTTCGTCATGAAGGTGATAGGTCCTTCCTCGATCACCCTGTACATCTGGTCATGAATGGAATATAGATGGGCAAGAACTCTGAATTTCCAATAGTCATAGTTAGTAACTGAGAACTCAGGAAGATTGCCTTTAAGGCGCTTAGAAGATGCCATGATATGCAGGATTTCAGAAACAGATCTAGTTCAGACTACCACCAAAAGTTTCTCCTCAGAAACTGTTGGTACTCAAAGTCAGTGGTCTTTTGAACCATTGCTATGATACCACTTGTTGGTCCCGAAACGAGTAAATCAGTGTATGGGGGGAATACACTGATGTTAGATTTTCCTCGAAAACTCAGGAAAATGCTCTTACGCACTCAGTTAGGAAAATCCGGATGATACTCACTGAACTGATGGTCCACAGGGGCAGCAGGGACGAATCAGATAGGAGTCAGATAGGCTGAGTATGAGTGTTGTGCTCAGAAGCTTAGTAGAGATAACAAACCTACTGACCGCTCGGAAGCAAGTCAGTTGGACGACTATCTCAGTAAGCTAAGAGTACGTGCAGAAAGTGAGCCCTTAAGTTCTACTCGTTTTAGTTTCTGAAAACCATTTTTCTGACTTGCTTAGAAAATGGTGGTTAAGGCTGGTGCACAAGATTAATGCTTAGGAGCATTGAGTTCTCCTGACTTTTCAAACTTATGCAGAATGTTCAGTTTATGAATGATGACAATATGATCTTAAACAAGAATGTAAATCAACACACAAGGGGCATTTTTAACGTGGTTCGAAGATAACCAACTCAAACGTCCACGACCTAATTTAACATGAAGTGATCCTCTTCCACTGAGGATTGAAACTTGTTTTTAACGTGCCAAGGTGCACGAATAGCCTCCTTCCTCTCTTAGGAACTTAGCCCCTGGGTGTTTTACAAGTCCTAGTCCTTCTAACCAACCTTCTCACAGCCTTGAGGGGTTTGATATTCTGGTTCCAACTAAGGTGATAGCTCTAGCAATACAAAACAATGCTAAGGAAAAAGAGCTATCTATCTAAGCAAGTACAGAGTGAATCCTACTACAACACTAGAGAAACTTAATTGCAGAGTGTTGCTTAGAGTTTACTTTGAGTGCTTGGATTCTTGAGAATTCTTCACTTGGAAATTTCCCGTAACTTTGTATGGGTGCAAGGTCCTCTGTATTTATAGTTGATCGAGTCATAAAATACTCATTCGGTAATAAAATCGAATAAACAAAATAGTATTAGTGCTTCACCTGTTATCCTCTCCGTTATTGATAAAATGATGATCTCTCCTCTGCCTTCTAACATGCTCCCTGGTGGCAGTGTCCTTCTCCGAGTTATCTGCACAAAGTCGTGCCGGAAGGGGTTTCTGGCGTCGACCCACCGACGATCAAGTCAGCCCCCAATGTTCTCCCAAAAATGTATGTAAAAGCTATTGTGTATTCTATGTGTAAAATGTGTCGTAATCTTTAAGAAATGAATGAGAAAAACTATATATACCCACCTCGTTGCTGAAAGGGTATATTAGTCTTTGTCCTCTACTCTGGGACTACTACCAACGGTTTTGCTGAGTTAGTGGAGCAAGATGGCACAAAAGGTAGTACCATTAGCGCAACACGTGGCCTTCTTTTATTGGTTGCTAGTACAACTTTATTCTTCTATTCTGATTCACTCGGCAGCATGACCTATATTCTAGGTTCCAATGATAATGACATACGTTCTTTTCTTCTCTGTCTTTCGACCTCTGACTCCAAGGTTTATTTAATCTTAGAAGTCAGATACGAGAGACGACTTACCAGGTCTTTAACTCTCCCTGACAATCCTTATGGATTAATGAGATAATACATTGCTCTGAGCTCTGCCAGAGGTATAAGTCCAGATATTTGAACCCGCATATTTTGAGATTCCCTACTTAGATCCCAATACGGATGACATTTCCTCTATCTTATAATCTCTGGAATGTGGATCATTCACGCGCTATCATCTACTCCCCCTATTCCATGTAAGACATGCTGGGAGGCATTTTAATGGAATAAGACATCTCTGACCTTCATGATCTGACCTTTACCGACCAGTAAATTCCCATGGTTTTTGAATTCTCGCTTTTAAATTTTGGGATCTTGTCAAACTATCTGGGCCGTCTAAAGGGCGTGACCTTTCAACTTGATTATTTGCGTCCCTACACGTGTCCTTACGGAAGAGTCACCAATTTCCGTATTTTCACCTTTTTCCATAAAGGCAAGGATGGTTTTACCTTTTCTAAATAAGTATCGTCTTTACTACCTCCATTTTTTCCATTTCCTCTCAATTCTTCACACTCTCCTTAGAATTTCTTAGGAATAGTAGCTTGCCCTTGCTGTGAACAATCCCTTACTTGCATTGTCCTTTCCGGTGAACGGCCTCTCACACAGGTACTTCTTTCTTCCTCTTTTCGCTTCCCTTATGCCATAATTTATTGTGCGTTTGGATTTTTATGTCATTTATTTTCTTTTCTCTTCCCTTCCTTGGGTTGTCCTGGGTTTATCAGTCCAAACTATGTACAAGGTTTCCCATTTCTCAGGCGACTCTCTACCGAAAAGTTCCTCAGGGAATTTGTCTCACTCACACTCTTCTCATCGTTCTTCCTCGGCCACTCTAGGGCTACCTGCCCAAACTCTAGGTTCTGCTCTTCTTTTTGTTCGTCCTGCTAAATTTATTCCTGAGAAAAATTGCGTCTGATGGAATGATGTGTCCCGTCAAACCAACTTGAACCAGAAAGACTTGAAATCTCTTAGGGCAATCTTACACCCTCACCCAGATTTTCTCGTGGATTTACCTACTAAGGATGAACAATCTAATCATCTTCCTCCTCCCTCTTTAACCTTTTGGGTTTCTCAACTACATGCGGGTCTTTGTTTTCCTATACACCCATTTCTCTCAGGCATCTACAATCTATATCATATTCCTCTAAACCAGATAATTCCTTCTTCTATTCATCTGCTTCTCGCCTTTTACTTTATCAGAAGGCAAATGATGGAAATCCTACCCCTGTATTTCACGTTAACCATGATCTCAAGAAAAGGGATGAGTTCTACTACATAAGTTCTAGGAGTCAGGGTATAGCGCTTTTCGTACATAAACCCCCTAGCATTGAAGGTAGTTGGAAGAAGAGTTATTTCGTATTGATAGGTAGTAATTGTGCCTGTTCCCAGAGGTCACTAGATAACTCCTCATAAAGTACAGTCGGGAGAAGGAATTCCTACACGTTAGCATTAATCCACATGTCTTGGAATCCTAAGATATGAATTAAAGGAAAAGTCATTTTTAGATTGGTTTAGTTGATTAGCTCTGACCTCTAGATTCTCCTCTCTCCTAGAGGGCAGAGAAAATATAACTACTTCTTACGAGTTATACTATTAAAGAGAAAAAGTCTTTTCGGTTGTCTCTAATACCTAACCTCTGACTAAGGGGTTCTGTTACGAAGATCAGAGCACAGATAACAGAGTGGAAAAGAAATACCGATCACTATCATCATAACCTAGTATCACAGGTGCACGTAGTTGGGATGAAGGAATAAAATAGTACGGTTATCCAATAAGAAAAGGCCAAGTATGGTACTGTCTGTACTATAGCCAACATCACCTTGCTCCACTATCACACCCAAACCGTTGGTAGTGGTCCCAGAGCAGAAGAAAAAGACTAACTTACCCTTGCATGGGAAGAGTATAAATAGCTTTCTTCATTCATTTCTCAGTTTTTACAACACTTTTATTATCAGATTAAATACACTTTCATATATCGGTATATTAGAGGCTGACTTGATCATCGGAGGGTCGATGTCAGAATTCTTTCCGGCCCAACTTTGGTGCAGATCGGAGTGGGCGTAAGGATCGCAAGAGTGGAAGGAAGGAGAAAGAGCATAGTACTTCATTAGCAGAAGAGAAGGAAATCACAGGTAATATGATTTGTTTCATCTTTTCATAGATTAAAATACGTGAGTGTTGAATGAGGATTTCTTGACTCGATCAACTGGCGCCGTCTGTGGCTATGTTAATGAGTTATTGCGTGAGTTTGCTATTATTATAAAGTATGAAAACTGCTTTAGAAGAAGTATTAGTGGAATGATGCAATCTGATGATCATAGTTATTTTTCTCAAACATTTACTTTAGAAAAGGGTCATTATGTTAAGATCTGCAGCTACTATTCTGTGAAACTTAATTTGAAATTTGAAATTCTGAAATATATGCATATATGTGTGTATAGGGGTCAGATTTCCCTTTCTGGGTAGGTTACCATTGCGAGATTTTAAAAGCACTATTATTATGATCCCTGAAAACAGATCTTTATGAAATAATGTGATTGCAGCCTGTTATAGTAGGTGGTCGCATTTATGGTTTAAAATTAAGAACGATTATATGGATATTTTGCATTTGATCTATGCATATAACTAACCCAGTTAAGGATTTCAGAAATGGGCGACCCTGATCCTCGGAACCTGGGGGTAGAGTTCGAAGCGATGATAAATACTCTTATGAGTATAGGAGTTCCAGTGGTTATGGCCCAGAGCAGCCCTGCCTTGGTGATTAATGAAAATCCGGGGAGCTCGAATATCATTTCCCTAACAGCCGATAGCCTCAAAGCTATGATTTGGTCAGCCGTGAATCAAGCTTTGGCAAATTAGACTGCAGAAGCGGGAGAACAGTGAGAAACTCCTGTATTGAATATTGATACTCCCCTAGCAGGGAAGAGGAAAGAAAATTGGGCCATGGGCGTGTCTGAAACTGGGTGCCGATCGAGCCCCCAGCGAAGGCCCAAAGTGGACCCAAACTTAGGGCCTAGAACGTGCCCAACACATTACCTCATCCGATGGGAAACATCCCAGAGGATGGGAATGTGAGAACCAGATTTGGCAGAGCAGCTACCTGCGGGATAGCCGCGAGAGAAGAGCGGCCAGATAACAGAACCAGTATGGGGGTAACCAGGGATTCTGGACTAGTTGATTATGAAGATGATTCAGAGGAAGTAGTAGAGTCCACCGCAGTGGCTACCACTAATAAAGCGATAGCTTCCCTGAAACGGGAAATGGAAGTGATTAAGAAACAATGCGAAAAATAGTGAAACCAGGGGCACAGCTAGGGGGATCTCCCCTCATAGATGAAATTCTTCGGGACCCCCTGCCCCCTAGGTTCAAAGCTCTGAATTATGAATATGATGGAACCACTGATCCGCAAGAACATTTACTAAGGTTTGAGAATGGAGCATTGTTACACCAGTACTTAGAAGGGGTAAAATGCAGAGTATTCCTCACAACTCTCACCAAATCTGCACAGAAATGGTTCAGCTAACTGCCAGCCGGATTAGTGCACTCTTTTACAGAACTCGGCGAATTATTTCTGCATCAGTTTGCAAGTGCAAGAAAAATAGCTAAAACTTCTCTATATCTGCTCATCTTGAAGCAAAAACCTCAGGATAGCCTTAGGGCTTATATTACTCATTTTAATGAAGCGGCATTGGAGGTGCCCTCTGCCTCGGATGAAGTAAGAACCAATGCCCTAGCCCAGGGACTAGCTGATGAGGATTTCTTTAAATCCCTGGCTAAGAGGCCACCAGAATCTTTTGATGAGTTACAAGTCAGAACAGATAAATACATAAATCTGGAGGAGGCAAGAGGTATGAAGAGAGAGGAAAAATGATCTGAGAATAGAAAGGAACCTGAGAAAAAGAAGGGAGGATCAGAAAGAAACAGAAATGATAAGGAGAAACCACTTCAAACGCGGTTTGAGTCGTACACACCTCTGACCATACAGCCTGCAGAGATGTTAGAGGTAGCAGCCAACATTCCCGGATTTAAGTTTCCTTTCTCGACCAGAAAAGGACAAAAGAATCCCAGATCTGAGCATTATTATCGATATCACAATGATTATGGACATGATACAAATGAATGTCGGCACCTAAAAGATGCTATCGAAAGGTTATCCGAGATGGTCATCTGGTAGACTCTGTGAGGAAAGAGAGAGATAGGTACAGTGGGAAGAGATGAGAATCTGGAGACAATGGGAAGGAAATAGTAGAAGTACCCAGAAAAGAGGGGCCAAACTAGAGAAGGAGATTCATCCAGATGATAGTGGGAGGACCCACTGATGGCGACTCAAATAGGGCAAGAAAGGCCTCACTTAGGGAAAAGCAACCTAAAGGAGCTGGAAGTGTCCACCAGGTAAAGATGGAAGAAGATGTGCCCCTAATCAAGTTCGGGGCAAAGGATGAACTTCTGGGGCAATATCCACACAATGATGCCTTGGTGATAACCACTGAAATTGGAGGATATGGGGTAGCTAGAGTATTTGTGGATACAGGAAGTTCTGCCGACATTATATTTCAAGAGTGATTCGAGAAGGTGAATCTCAATGTTGAAGTTAAGCCAGTAGACACTGCACTCTTCGGTTTCACTGGAGGAGCCATACATCCCAGAGGCCAGGTAACATCGCAAGTTCGGTTGGGAGAACCACCTTTATTCAGTGTAAGAATGGTCAGCTTTTTGGTGGTGGACGCACCTTCAGCTTATAATGTGATAATAGGTAGGCCATCTTTAAATCTGTTCCGGGTAGTGGTCTCTACATATCATTTGAAGTTGAAATTCCCAGTAGGAACCGAGGTGGCAGAGATTTGAGGAGATCAGATGTGTTCTCAAAAATGTTATGTTGATACTGTGAAGGAAGTAATCGGGAGGGTAGAACACATAGGCAGGGGAGATGATCCCCACGGAAAAAGAGTGAAATTGGCAAAATTGAAAGAGGAGAAGCCAGAGTTGAAAGTTCAACCTAAGGAAGAGCTGATGCCAGTAGAGTTATTCCCTAATCAATCTGGGTTCACTACCAGAGTTGGTACTCAAATGGAGCACAATGTAGCCGAGGCTGTCATTATGTGCCTAAGAAAGAATGCAGATCTGTTCTCCTTTCAGCCAGAGGACCTAGTAGGGATTGATCCCGCAGTGGCATTGCACAGTTTGAACGTGAATCCAGAGGCCAGACCTGTGAAACAGAAGTTAAGGATATTTGGACCTGAGAAAGATAAAATAATAGCAGATGAAGTTCAGAAGCTATTGAAAGCGAAGCACATAGTGGAAGTTCAGTACCCAGAGTGGTTATCTAATGCTGTGCTAGTTGCAAAAAGGGCAGGAGCCTGGAGGATGTGCGTTGATTTTCGTGATTTGAACAAGGCCTGCCCGAAGGACCACTATCCATTACCCAGAATCGACCAATTGGTAGACTCAACTTCGGGATATGAATTGTTGTCTATGATGGATGCCTATCAAGGCTATCACCAAATATGGATGGATAAGTTAGACGTGCCAAAGGCTTGCTTTGTGGCGTCATGTGGAACATATGGATACGTTAAAATGCCATTTGGGCTGAAGAACGCAGGTGCTACGTGCCAGAGAATGGTAGACATAGTTTTCAAGAAACAGATTGGAAGAAACATGGAAGTATACGTGGATGACATGTTAGTAAAGAGTATCAAGGCAAAAGATCATGCCTCTGATTTGGAAGAAGTATTCGAAGTGTTGAGAGCATATAACATACGCCTCAATCCTGCCAAATGTGCTTTTCGTGTAAGAACTGGCAAGTTTCTTGGGTACGTTGTAACTCCCGAAGGGATCGAGGCAAATCAGGAGAAAGTAAAGGCCATCTTGGAGATGCAAGCTCCTAGAAGCTTGAAGCAGGCACAAAGGCTCAACGGACGGATAACAGCACTGAGCAGGTTCATCTCTAGATCAGCGGAGAAAAGCTTACATTTCTTTAAGGTGTTGAGGAAATGGTCATGATTTGAGTGGAATTAGGAATGACAGAAAGCTTTCGAAGAATTGAAAGAATACCTATTGAGGTTACCTCGGTTGACAAAGCCGCTCAAAGGAGAGACATTATATGTATATTTCTCTGTGGGGAGCCACGCTCTGAGCTCTGTCTTGTTAAGAGAAGAAGGAGGCAAGCAGTTACCAGTGTATTATTTGAGTAAAGTTATGCAGGGTGCAGAGCTGAGGTATTCTGAGAATGAAAAATCTGCTCTGGCCATAATAACTACAGCTAGAGGATTGAGGCCATATTTCTTAGCCCACAAGGTGGTGGTCAGATCTAACATGCCACTACAAAAGACTATGGGAAGGCCTGATTATCAGGGCGGATGGTTAAGTGGGCAGTAGAGTTGGGAGAATATGATGTAGAATTCGAAGAAAGGACAGCTATAAAGGCACGGGCCTTAGCTGACTTCATACAAGAAACAGCTCAGAAGAGAGAAGTTGGAACTTGGAAAGCATATGTGGATGGGTCAGCCACTGCATCAGGATGTGGTGCTGGGATTTGGATAACTACTCCTGAAGGTGAGGAATTACAGTTTGCTGTAAAATTCAAATTTAAGGCAAATAATGAGGCTGAATACGAGGACCTGATCAGGGAATGAGGATGCTCTTTGAGCTGGGAGCTCAGAAAGTAGTGATTTACTCAGATTCCCAGTTGGTCACGCAATAGCTGTTGGGAACATACGAAAAGAAGAGTGAGAAAATGGCTAAGTACGAGGAGATGGCGATGCACTTGAAGGAAAAATTTGAAGAGTTAAGGATTGAGCAGATACCTAGAGAAAGAAATCAAAGGGTTGATTACTTAGCCAAAATGGCTAGTTCTTCTTAAGAAGCTGAGGGAAAGATCACTCTGATTGTGGTACAAGATCAAGTAATCGGTCTAGAGGTGGGAGCTATAGAAGCAGAGGCAGATTGGAGAGCTCACATAATTCACTATCTCCAAACAGGTCAGAGGCTAGAAGGATATGAAAGAGTAAGAGCAGCAACTTATGCTAGATTTTGCATGATGGGAGAGTTTCTATATAAGAGATCATTCACTCAACCATACTTAAGGTGTGTATCAGTGAAAAAGGGAAACTATTTGATAAGAGAAGTACACGAAGGATGCGGAGGAGGCCACACTGAAGCCAGAGATGTAGCTCGGCGAGTGTTACGAGCAGAATACTTTTGGCCTACTCTCCTAAGAGATGCCAGAGATTTAGTGCGAAAATGTGACAGATGTCAGAGGCATGGGCCTTTAATCCACATGCCAGCAGAAGAATTGGGAGTAATGCATTCCCCATGTCCTTTTGATAAGTGGGGAATAGATATAGTAGGAAAGCTACCAAAGGTAGCAGGAGGAAAACCATTTTTGATAGTAGCGGTAGACTACTTCAGTAAATGGGCTGAAGCAGAGGCAGTGCAGAAGATAGATGAGGGAATGATAATCAGATTTTTGTGGAAGAATATCTGTTGCAGATTCGGAATACCCAGAATATTGGTATCCGACAACGGGACCCAGTTCACAGGAGCTAGAGTACGAAAGTGGTGTGAAGAGATGGGAGTGCATCAACGATGGGTATCGGATGCTCACCCGCAAGCAAATGGTCAAGTGGAAGTGACTAACAGAATCATTGTGAATGGGATCAAAACAAAATTGGAAGGAAGCAGAGGAAATTGGATTGAGCAGCTAGATTTTGTCCTATGGGCATATAGGACTGGATGCAAAACAGCCACGGGTGAGACCCCCTTTAATTTGGTATATGGAGCTTCAACGGTAATTCCAGCTAAAATAGGAATTAAGAGTCATAGAGTGCAGAGGTATGAGGAGGATCAGAATGCAGAGCTGAGAAGAGAGAATCTGGATATGATAGATGAGGAAAGAGAGATTGCTAGAATCAAGACGAAAAAATATAAGGAGCTAATGAAAGCAGCATATAACCGAAAAGTCATAGGACGAGTCCTGAAGAAGGAGGATCTGGTACTTAGGAGGGCAGACGCACTCAAGCCTACGGGAAAGTTGGAACCAAATTGGGAAGGCCCATATGTGATAGCCAAAACACTAAGGGGAGGAGCTTATGAGCTGAAAGAAGAGGAACGAAACCAGATGGCACGGCCATGGAACATTTCAAACTTGAAGAAATATTATGTTTGAAGCAAGAAAGGAGTGATGGTTTTTATCAAGCTTTCAATCAAAAGACCATGCATATTATGTAAGCATGGCAAGAATTTTTACGAAGTTCAATGAAAAACTCCCCGAAATGACAAATCGGAGAGACTTTATGAAAAGAAAATAGATAAAAAAAATTCAGAGGGGGGAGAGCACAAGTTTTTGTTCTCTG